>JASCZI010000126.1:87452-100274 GCA_036250425.1 Stylosanthes scabra
CGAATCCGAGACTGGCACATACATTTAGGAATATTTCCTTTATTAGAGCTTTATGCTATTCTCATCGACGAGGGAAATGGGTCGGAGGTTGGCTCACAATCTGGTGGGGGAGTTTTAGCAGAAATATTCGGAGGCTGATGGTAGATCTTAACAGGCTGCCAGAGGGTAGCAGCGAAGGTTCCATTCCAGATTCAAATACACCAATGACAGAGATTTTGGATAGTCATGATGAATCTGTTGTCGGAGATCCTGCCACACATGATTATCAACTCAATCATGATTCTGATAATGACCAAGAAGATAATGAGCCGGAGGTTGTTGCGCAGGGTGAGGAAGATGACGAAGAAGAAGAAGATGAAGTAGAAGAGCAAGGAGTAAACTACTTCCAATGGACGCAACCCGCATATGCACAGCCTGAGATAACTCGACAGTATATATAGGCATCATGTTCGCCTCAAGTTGCTACTAACATCATGATGTTCGCCTCAAATTGCTACTAACATCATGATGTTCGCCCTAACAAGCAGCTAACTTGCTTTTTTCAGAAAAAACGCCGTTACTTGCGGCGAACAAGGTATACACTCCAAAAAAAAAGTTGAATTTGCGTAAATAAAATTGTATTATTTGTTTTAGGAAATAAAGATTTTATTTATTTTATTTCAGAAAATTTACCCATTTACACACGGATAGAGGTATTTACAAATTTAGGTCATTGTATCATACCACGCTAATGGCGTGTTGAAGTTTATGGGTAACACGCACCTGACAAGCCCGTGTTAGATAAAGTTGAAGCCGTCATGAATGCTAACACGGGGCTGGCAACAACACTATATGGAAATTGGTGATGCATAGCCCGTGTTACCACATTGGGAGTGGCAAGCCCGTGTTGGGAGTGGCAAGCCCGTGTTGCACACATTGCACACCTGAAGAAAAAGTTATTCCACGGTGCTATTACACCTGCCCATTACAAGATAGATTTTCATCTAGATGAAATATATGAAATATAAATAGAATTATTTGGATCAATAATAACCAATAAAACAAATGTAATTCTTTTTAAAAAAATTAGGGATAATGAAATTTTTTATTTAGAAGAAAAGAGAAAAACAAATAATATCAAGGAATGCCATGTAGAAGTATGATAAGTAGATCCAAATATGTTTCTTTGAGGTGAAGTAGGAGAAAAATAGAGAAAAGGAAGTGAAATTCAAATTTTGGTGTGTAATTTATAAATGAAAGTTTTAAAATTTTCTTCTTTACCTTTTATTTTTTTTTTCTTATTTTACCTCAACGAAATAGAAACAAATAATTGTTCAAATAAAAATAAGTGATTATTTAAATATAAATAAATGATCATCTAAATAGACGAAAATGATATTGTAAAATAATTTTTATTCATAATAAGAAAAAAGTACAAGTTAATACTATTTAGAACAAGAAAAACACAAATAATGGAAGAAGATGAAAAAAGAGGGAATAACGTTGGTGCCATCCAAACAAAAAAGTTTTGCCACCGCCATTAAGCCGAGGAGAGAAAGTAGGCGAAGCCGCCAGTTTCTATTCTCTTTCTCTTGACGAAGCCTCAGGTCATCACTGGCAAATGAGAGAGATGAGGAGGTGGAGAGGAGTGGAGGTTCAGATATTGTCGCGCCAACGTTGGAGAAAGTAGTATGCGACAGAGAAGAAGAGAGTGAAAAAGATAGCGTTGGTGAGCTAGAGAGTGAGTGGGAGGGCGTTCGGCGAGAGGGGGGAAGGAGTAGTGTTGGTAGTTGATTACTGTTGTTTAGATAATTGTTAATTACATAGCATAGTTGAATATTTTATTTTGGTTAACTAAATCATTCCATCACATAACAATATTCATACGACGGAAAAAAAATGGTTTTAAAATCCGGATAAAAAATTAACCACTAAAAGATAAAAAAGTAGTTGGTAATAAATCGATTAAAAAATTGAAAAATAACCAAAACTCAATTAATGGATAAAATTAGTACGACTTTTTAGTTGTTAAACGGTTTACAATAATAAAACACAAAAAATTATTTTTTCTTAAATAAGATATGAGAAAGTCTTGGGAACCAATATTAGAGAGCCAATATCATTTTTTCTTTTTTTCTCTCTCTCCTTTTATCATCTATTATTTTTCTAATTAGACTTATTGACTCTCTATTGATCCTTTAACACTGGTTCCCTAGCATTACTCATAATATATTTTCTATACATAAATATATCATTTTATTACAATAATGTTATATGTATAATTTTTTTTCCAACCAATCATATACAGCCCACTCTCAACAAAAGAAGGTGTATACACCTACAAACATAATCTCACTCAAAAGTTAAAAATAACCCATAAATAAGATTTTATTTAATACCAAAATAATTTTTTATTTATTATAAAAATATTGTTCAAACACCGCCATTTAGTTCATACAATTTCTTAAATTAAGCACAAAATTTACTTCAATTTCAGAAGAAAATAAACATAAAAGAGGAAGAAAACGTAGAAGAAAGAATACAACAACAAGCGAGTTAAATATTAGATTGGTCCTTGAAATTTGGGATTACGATCAAATTGGCCTCCGAAATTCAAATGTTATCAAATTGGTCCCTCATTTTTACGATTGTGACTCATATTGGCCCTTTTAAGGTTATCCGTCAAAAAAATGCTGATATAATCGCTAATTATTCATGTTGAACTCTAATAACACGATATCGTGATCTGTTAGCGCCATTATAGTGCCAAAATGACATCGCTTAAGGCCAAAGGAAGTTAAAATCTCTCTTATACAACGCAATGAAAGATAAATTTTAACTTCTTTTATTCTCAAATGACATTATTTTGGTACTTTGTTCACACGAACATATCACGACGTCATTTTATTAAAGTTTAGCGTGGACAATTAACTGCCAAATCGGCGTTTTTCTTACGGATAACCTTAAAAGGGCCAATGTGAATCATATTCATAAAAATGAGGGATCAATTTGTTAACATTTAAATTTCGAAAGCCAATTTGATCGTAACTCCAAATTTCAGGGGCCAATCTGATATTTAACTCCAACAACAAGAAGCGAAGACACACAAAGAAAAAAAGAGGAAAAGAACAAGAAAAACACAGAAGAAGGAGAAGAAAAATAAAATGTAGAAAAAAAAATAAATCTTTTAAATTTAAGATCAATTCACTTCCATTTTACACATGAACTGAATATATTTGGCACAAAAATATTATTCAAATACCACCAGTCCATTTCATATAATTTTTTAATTTTAGAATAGGAATTCACTTAGCACATGAATATCCTTCCATCTAACATAAATCAAATTAAAATAAATTTAAAATTATTCATACACATCTATTTGAAAAAAAAAAACATAGAAGAATAGGAAGAAAAAAAAATGATAATAAAGAAAATAAAAATAAGATGATCACGATTATGACGGCGGGAGCAACAATGACAAAAAAGAATAAAAAAAAAAGGCGATAATGATAACAATGAGGACGTAGAGGAAGAAAAAGACATAAAAGGAGAAGAAAAAAAAAGAAAAAAAATAAAATAGTAACACGTGTATAAAAATGACTCGATTATATTTGATTGGCTTAAATATTTAATCACCTAAAATTATTATTTTTTATTATATTTAGTTTAATTTTTATTAAACCTCTGTTAAATTTTTTAAAGCGACATGTAACTTAGTAATGTAACTACATGGACCTTGGGCCCGAATCCTCAAACATAGTATCAATACAACAAAAACAAACATTAAGTTGCGCTCGGGAAAGAGACCGAGACTGGGAGATTAAGATTGGGGGACTGAGACTGAGAGACTGAGACTGAAATAAGTTTGTGTATTTTGTTTGGTTTAAAATTAATTAGAGATAGAGACTAAGAGATAGAGATTAAACTAAGTTGTTGGAGCAGAAATAAAGGTTAGTATTAAAACTATAATATTGGTTGAAGGTATTTGAGCAAAAAAATATTATTAAAGTTTCAGTCTCAGTCCCTAATGTCTCAGTCTCTCCAATTTGGAAGTGTTGAAAATACTAGAATTCTGAAGACGGAGACTGAAATTTTAGTTTCAATCCAACAAATACAATATTGAGTCTCAGTCTCTCAGTCTCAGTCACAGTACTCAAAACCAAACGCACCCTAATTGAATTGTAATATAAAGTTTTGGCTTTTACATAATAATCATTTGTAATATCATTAAATAAAAATTATTCTTTCAAAACTAGATGGAATTAATTTAATATTTGGTAATATTTTCATTTTTTTAAATCATATCATATAACTAGAATTTGTTATATAATGTAGTTTACTAGTTTATTTAAATGCCATCAGGAATTTGTCGTTATAAACAAAACAGTTTACAATGGAAGGCTGGAAGCAATGCAATTAATATTTTTTAACCATTTATACTCATTTTAAATTTTCAAGGAGATCTATTGAAGGTGAATTTGGTAAAATTTTTATTTTTTAAAAGTAGCTTATGAAAGTTGTCTTTTAAAAGATAACTTTTTAAAAGTCGTAGCACGTGTGTTTGGTAAAATTAAATAAAATTAATCTTTTAATAAGCACAAGCAACAACAATTGTGTTTGGTAAAATGACTTAAAAATTTAAAATGATCATAATAGATATAAATGTAATAATAAATGCGAATATTTATTATTAAATAGGGCTATATTAGACTTTTTAATTTTGATAAGCACAAGACATTTTTGAAAAACTTCTCCCTAGGTGCTTTCAAAAGCACCCCTATCTTTTAAAAGCTACAAGCACAAGCACGTCGTCTTTTTAATTTACCAAACACAAAATAAGGTGCTTATGCTTTTAAAAAGCACAAGAAGCACAAGCACCCTTCCAAAAAGTTTTACCAAAGCCACCCTCAGAAGGTTGTAACTTTCACAAATAATATGAAATATGATCTTAGTAATTATTAATCATGGTACTGATACGTGTATAATGGGCCAATAGCCAAATTAAGTAGTTTTTATGAGTTAATAGCATTTATAAATAGTAATAATAAAGTGTAATAGGAAATTATGAATGTAATCAATTGTTATCTTCTTCCTTTTTTGGAAATTCCATCATCAATGGAGTTATAGAAGATCCTACTCCTATCAGATACATATCAGTGTGAAGATTTTTATATAATTATTTAATTATATGATGTTAATTTGAATATCCTTTTGTAAATATTAGTTTGTTTAGATTGACAAATGGCTAGCATTTTTTTTTGGTTAGACTATGAATGTTAGCTGAACAAAATCAAATGTACACATTTCAATATTAGTTATCATGATTAGGACAAGTTATTGGAAAATTATCAGGTGTTCCGTTCTATTTTAACGGAACACCAAGTTCCTTGTACTAATAATTTACTTAGCTTTGTTTGTCTTATAGTGAGCTATTTAAAGACAAAAACCTCCCTAATAAAAGAAGTTATTTGACTGAAATAACAAGCTGAGAAATGTGCGTGATAAGATATAAAGGATTGGCTCAAAACTATTGTGTGAGAGTTAATAGTGTGAGCTTCACCGCTTCACTTACACCAATCACCAAGCAAGAATGTATTTTAAATAGGAAATTGGTATAATAATTTCAATGTTATGTATTTTATTATTAAAAACATTATTTTAAAAACAAATATAGAAATAAATATATAAAAACTAATTTCATAAAATACAAAGATACAAGCGTACATATTAAATGAGTTAAATCAAAATTGTTAATAAAAAATATGTTTATCTTTTATTATTTAAATTAAAAAAATATATTCACATATAAATTTCAGTTATAATACTAATAGAGTTGTTAATTTTTTAAAATAATATAATCCTCGCTAATTATAGACTGAAAATTGGTATGGACCAAAATATACATATCCAATGCGTGTAGAATATTGTTATAAATAATTTAAATAATTAATTTAGTAAATTATATACATACATTAATATTAATATATTATATAAATTTAATATATTATATAAATTTAATATTTTAGTATCACATTTTTTTAAATTGTTTTAGTAATTGGACTATTCATGTGGTATGTGGTTAGATATTTTATTTAAAAATTTATTTTCGATTCATAATTAGATATAAATTAATCATGTTTTACTAATAATCACAGAATTAATTAATAAAAATAGTCAATAATCAGTTAACTTTATTTTTTTTTCTTTCAGAAATAGAACAATTGAAACTTAAATAAATAAAATATCTCATTTAAATTGCTGGCTGATATTGGCTAAATTTTTATTGATTACCTAATATTGTTGATAAAATGTTATATTTTAAATTTTTAATAAAGTTTGGGTGAGGAAAAAAAAGTGTTATGTGATTTTTTTTGGCTTTTTTATTATGTTCGTACAAAAAGAGAAATAATAATAGGCGTGAATAAAGTTGATATATCACTTATTTTGTGTTATGAACTAATATTTACGTGTATGACTTTATTAGGGATGTTTAGAATTGTTTAACATTTGGACAATATTTATAAAATTTCAAAATATTAGGATTACAAATTCACATTTTAATATTTTAGTAACACATTTTTCCAAATTGTTTTAGTATTTGGATTATTTAGGACGCATGTGGTTAGCATATTTTATTTAAAAATTTATTTACGATGCATAATTAGATATAAATTAATCATGGTTTACTAATAGTCACAGGATTGGTAATAAAAAAAAAGTCAATAATTAGTTAATTTTATTTTTTTTTAGAAATAAAATATTCAAAATTAAATAAAATAAAACATTTAATTTAAGTTGTTGGCTGATATTGACTAATTTTTTATTGATTATCTACCATTATTGATAAAAAAAATTATGTTTTAATAAAGTTCGGGTAAGAAAGAAAAAATGTTGTGACTTTTTTGGCTTTTTTTATTATATTCGTACAGAGAGAGAAATAATAATGGGCGTGAATGAAGTTCATATATCACTTATTTTATGTTGTGAACTAACATTTAAGTGTATGACTTCATTAGCTATATTTATTATTGTTTGACTGTAGGATAATATTTAGATTAAAAGACTAAAATACTTTTTTAGATTAAGATTGTTCAATTTTAAAAGATTAGTATATGTTTTTGCTAATTTAGAAAGAATAACGATATTTATTATTGTTTGACTGTAGGATAATATTTAGATTAAAAGACTAAAATACTTTTTTATATTAAGATTGTTCAATTTTAAAAGACTACTATATTTTTTTGCTAATTTAGAAAGAATATATATATATATATATATATATATGTATATATATATACATATATATATATGAGGAGAGAGAGAGATACGTTTATATTAGTGTAAGTATTTTTTATTTACATCAATTAATAATTATTAGATTCATATCAATTTAAAAGGTTATTAGTATTTTATTGAAAAATAAAATCTTTATCTTTAATTTAATATAAATTTAATGACTATTAATTAGTATAAATTAAAATATATTTACACTAATGTAAAATTAACACTTCTATACATATGAGAATGATTATATTTATATTAGTGTAAACATTTTTTAACTTATATCAATTAATAACCATTAGATTTATATTAATCTAAAAACTATTAATATATATTGGTATACTTTACTATGAATCATGCAATTATCAAGTATAATTTTTTAATAATTAATTTTGGTGTACACCTCTATTCAAGTCCTAACGAATAGATTTTTACTATTAGAACGAACATGTTTTTAAAAGCAAAGGAACATATTTTAAAACCAAAACTTGTTCGTGTCAACTGTCAACTATAAAAACATGTTCGTTGTATATATAAAAACATGTTAATTTAGGACTTGAATAGAAGTGTACACCAAAAAGAGTTGTACATGTAGCATTGTTGATTTTTATATAATACTAAATATATATTTATTTTATCCAATCAAATTATTTATTTTTATACTAAATAAAAAAAATTTTTGATATTAAATAAAAATTTATTTTTATGATATCTGATATTAAAATAATTTTTATTTAACATAAAAATAAATAATTTTATTGGATTTAGTTTGACAAAAGAAATACATATATAATTATCGAATTTTGTGTTTTTTTTACAAGGAATTTTATATGTTTTAAATTATGGTTTTTTTTAATATAAATATAATTAAATATATATTTCCCACAATAAATAAAACTGTGCATATTTATTTTTTTACGTTACGTATGTAGTGTCGCTAGGTTTAAAAACGTCATGTTTTTCGTGAGTGCCGCTGGGTTTCTTAGCGTGACTCTGCACCGTTGTCAGCGCCGGTTCGTCATTCGAGGGAGAGGGGGTTGCCGCTAGATGATGTGGTGGCTCTAAACTAATGGAGTGCCACTAGAAGATCCAGCGGCATTGGGCCTTTAGGGTGAAACCAGGAAACCTAGCGGCATTGGTTTAATCACATTATGAGAACATTAATTTCTAAAAGTGTATAGATTTTCAAAAAATAAATAATACATTTAGTATATTGAAAAAGAGTTTAATTTTCATTTATTAATTGTATAAAACAATTTTAATTGTTGTTCAATCACATTTGTTTTTTTTTTAATCATCATTCACAAATTAATTATATAAAAAAATATTATTTTTATTATAAAAATAAGACCAAACTTCTTGTAAAGGTTTAGTTTCAACGTTTCAAGAGTAAACGAAGTCCTGATGGTCATTGCCTTTGGTTTTGGCCCATCATAAGGAAGATTATTCTCTATGTTGTCATCATCAATTGCACGGTCATTATAATGCACCAGTGCAGTCAGCGGAGCCATAATCTATACAATGAAATACACAAGACACTTGAGTGGTAGCACAAGAACGCTATTTCCAGGGTCATGCAATTTAGTCACATTCATGGTCTACGCCCTAAGGACATACATTTTGATTCTACCACTTAAAACCCTATTCTAAATAACGAGCAAAACATTCCCTAACATACGCATCCAATATAACCATTCAATTAAGAAATAGCAACATAACATCAATTACGTGTATATAAATATTATCCTAGTCAAATTAATTCAACCATAAATAAAGCAAATTGAACCTAATATCATGTATCAAATAGTTCTATGACGCATATAAATACTTTAATTAATCAAACATAAATAAAATATACAATTCTAATAACTAAAATTTTAATAATCACTAACACAATTAATCTAACTACTCAACTAACCTACATCAACAAATTATTACTAAATTCATAATTTCTAGCTAAATCTAACAGAATTGAAATGACTTACTTGGCGTGGCACCAATAGATGAGTTGAGAGGATTTTTGGTTAGAAAGAAGGAGGGAAGGTTTAGAGAGAGAAGTGAAAATGGGGAATGAAAGGGAGAAAGGAGGCTCTTGTTGGTTTAAAGGCACGGAGGTAGGGGCGCCTACGCAGCAGCGCCACGTGCGCAGGAGGCGCCTTTGCGGCTTGCGCCTGCCACGTGGGAGGCGCCTTCCCAATCCACGCCTGCCACGTTGGAGGCGCGTCACTTGTTGTCGCCTCCATGTAGGAGGCGCCTTCCCCATCCGCGCCTACTAGTCAGCATCTGAAAAAAAAAAAGATGCTGCCACCGTGTCGCCACGTAGGCAAAACGGGAGCAGCTTTGTAAATAATTTTAAAATAAGAACAATCTTATAATAAGTTTTGAAAACATGGGTAATCTAATAAAAAAAGCCATACAAAGAGTATATTTTCAAACAGATAACAAGGTGCTGAGCCTGAAGCTGAATTCTAGCCCATAAAAAAAAATTACAAATTTAAGTAAGAAAGAAAAAATAAACACCGAAAAAACAAAAACGTATTATCCCTCATGGTTGGATATTAGCTGTCACAAGTATATTTATGACAATATAAATATAATAATCTTACGTAACTATTTACCAATTTTTTATTTTATTTTATTTCATTTCATTTTTTTAGCTTTATAAAAACACACGCTTTGACATATTCCCACTCTCTCTCCCTCTAATTCCAATCACTCCATTCATTTCAACACTTCCTCCTCCTCCTCCTCTTCTTCTTCTTCTAATCACTCTCTTCTCTTCTTCCATTTAAGAGCTTCTCTTAGCTTAGTCTTGCTAACTGTGTGTTACTTTTGTAACTGCAACATTTTTATTTTGTTCTAGCTTTTGGAATTTTTGTGCAAAAGTCATAGAAATGAAGTACTGATCACAGACACTGCTTAAAGTTTGAAGCTTTACAACTTTTTAAAGGTACCCATCAAAGCATCTGCAGCCATATCAGTATATCACTCAAAGAAATATAAAGAAGGTTTTGGGGGTGTTTTGAAGCAACCATTTTTCTTCTGAAAGCTCTTCTCTTCAAAGTCATAAAAAAATACATAGATGATAGCCAGCTCCATCTGCAATGCTGATTCTATGTTTCCAGTAAGCTCCATCTTTTTTTTTAATTATTTTTTATTTATTTGATATTATGTTTTGTTTTCATGATAAAGACTATGTTAATAAATGGGGTTTTCTCATTATTGTTCTAGGAAATACTGAGAAATTTATGTTACAAAATCAATGTTGGAGTGTTTTGTTTTTAAGGTTCTAAAATCTAAATCCTCATAGTTCTAGCTACTTGAATGAAATCACTCAAATAATGTATGATCAGAATTGTTCTCTTTCCTAAGTACACATGCAATAAATGAGTGGTTGGGTTTATATTTATTTCTCCTATTTTTTTTTTAATTTTTGTTTTTGTACCCAAACACCAAAAACCTAAACACAAACTCTGAGCTTTCTCTCTCCGTGGAATACTCCTTGTCTTATTATCTGATTTATTTTAATTGCTCTTGCTCATGTGTCAATTAAGATATAGTATCCTTTTAACATTATAGTAAACAAAGTAGTTGGGATGATTTTATGCTCAAACATTTAGATTTATGCAATGCATATGTGTGAGAGTGTAAAATAGTATACACAAATGTTCTTCTGTCAAGAATATTAGAATAATATGAAAAAACAAAAAATAAAAAAAGTTCTTTTGTCAAAGATCACAAATGGTGGGTCCACCATAGATTGTTTTTAGACTTTGAGCTCCTTCTTGGCAACAACACAAAGTTAAAATAAAAAATTTAAAATATAGATAAATAATAATAAACTAGTAATAATTTTTTATTATTATTATTTTTTTTTTGGGTACGGTGACTACAATTATTAATTGTTATGATCTTTGACAAACTTTATTGATTAACATATGTTTGGAGTATACAAGCTCTGAGTAGTTTTCTGAGCCGTTGAATTATGTGGATCAATGTTTGTGATAGTGAATTGGGGATGTGTTTTTCAAAAGAGCTTTTTATGTGGTTTGAATTGAATGCATGGCTGCTTCATTTTTTTTTTCATTGTTGGCTTATAGTACTATCTACAACATCATGACAATGGGGGCCACTTTGATTTTTTGGGTATGGTTGTAGCTGTTGCCTGCTAATGTTTCTAAGTTTATCAACTATTTAATGAATGGTCTTTTATTATTATTATTGAAAAGAAACAGAGGGAGAAAAAAAGAAAGAGGAGGGGGGACACTTGATTATGACATTGTTTGTCTTTGAAAAGTGTGACGAATGAGGGTTATTCTGAGTTTCTGACCAAAAAACATTGCATGTTTTTATATATATTTGTAAATATATGAGACTCTGATATTCTTTTTCTTATTATTACGGTAATGCTATGCTAGATGTGTCATTGTATATACCTGTACATATCATCTAGCAACACAAAATGTAAACATTAGCACACAAATAGAAATTTTTATGTGTTAATATTTACTTTCTTTGTTGCTGGATTGGTGTGTATAATGGTACACATACACATAGATTAACTGTTATTATTCTTATTATTATTGCATGCATGTTATGCTGGATTTGAATAAAACCTTTTTCAAGTCAGGACCACCCAAGAGCAAAAGCTAAGAGAGGGATGGATTTGCATTTTCATTTTCTGTTTGTTTTTGGTGTTTTTTGTTTTTTAGATTTTGTGAAGGGAAGAGAGAGAACATGAGGTGAAAATAGAAAACATGATTTTATTGTTTACTTTGTTTTCTCATTTTCTTTCACCAAATTATGAAAACAATAAATACATAAAATGAAAACACAAACCAAAGGCATCCTAACATGGAAATTTTGTTCCCTTCATTGGAGGAGAATGATAAACTTACATTATGTTATGGCATTAAACCATTAATTTGGCTTTGTTCTTTTTAAAGTCTTTATATGCACTTCATGCTTTTTCCTCATTCATCTTTGAATTTTTTGAAAAAATTGAAAAGCGACAGCGACGGATAAAAGTGAAGTGGAATAGATGAATTATCTAATTTGTGCTAAATTGGATAGTTGTTTCCAGCCAAAAGTGGTGTTTAACTCAATGTGCATTTGATAGTTCATGCTACCACAATGTCTTCAATGGTGATTGATTCTGATACAAAATTATTATTATTGTTATGTGAACAGAGAGAAGAGGGGGTAGATGTTAGAAAGATGATGGGGCATAAAAGGAGCCCATGTTCTGTTGACCAAAGCAGTTATACTTCTATTGAATCTAAAAGGCAAAAGGCTAATGATTTATCAATCACCACAAAGGTTTCTTTCTTTCTTTTTAATCCTTTTATTATTCTTAGCTGTTAGCATCACTCTATTATTCTGAATCTCTTTATAATATCCAAGCATTCCATTTTGAAGTTTGCAATGAGAAGCAACAATGGCGCCTCTTTACTATGAAAGTTCTTATCATCACTTCATCAGTGTATGAAGATTAGAAATGCATTGCACAATTTCATTCCTTGGATATAACTCAATTATTATTATTATTATTCCCCGCCC
>JASCZI010000127.1:0-17226 GCA_036250425.1 Stylosanthes scabra
AGTACGGCAATGTGGGCTCTGATCCAAGTGCCTGACCTGCAAAAAATTAAAGTGAACATAATACCAATTATAATCCATAGAATGGTAGTGTATTTGGACTTTTTTTTACATTAACTTGTAAAAATATGCTTAATTTACTAAATCCAGATAAAAAAAAATAATAATAAATTGTGCTGACATTATATGGATCAATGTATTGGTTTCGGAATAATAATAGGTTGATATATTGTTAGACACTGGCATATATACAGTGCTAACATATATAGATATAGATATGTAGAAAATGTTATATGTGGAGAAGCTAATAAAGTGATGATAATAAGTAAAGCTTACTGATAAAATCAGGAATGTTCAATTAAAATCCTGGTCTTGAAAACTGTGCAACTAAAACAAATCCTTGTTTTGAAACACAATGAAATATCTCCAAACATCACTCAAATACAATTTATCAAAAATTATACGATGAATATTGCAATCGCAAAGTTTCCCCTGAATTCAAAATATTTTTCTTACAATGCAAAACAGTTGCTGCATTTGGTGAAATGCTTTTGGAACCATCAATTGAAAAGAATAAGAAAACTAATGAAACCAATAAACCAAACGAAATCAAAGTATATACAAAAAACACAATACAACAAGGAAGAATATTTTACAGTGACAATAAAAAAAAAATCAAAAGCAGAAGCTCTGTGAGACAAAACAAGCACATATATATATGAAATCATATAGATAGGAGCAAGAAAATTTAATTAGGAAGGAAGGAATCAGTAACAGTCTAACTACAATCAATGAAAAATCAAGGAAGACATTGTTAATGCTAAAACTACCATACGTGAATCACACCAAGGAAATATGTCAAACACTTGGAGGGCACCAATTTTATGACATTGTTAATGTTGATTCAGCATACAAGACAAACACTACAAGAATCACACCAAAATTTGCATCCATCACTGTAATACAAATAGAAGCACTTAATTTACATACAAAAAATTAAAACCACATGATCAATTTTAGATCTAATGACTTATGAACTCAAATCTGAAGAATAGATCAAATATGAAGATTATGAACTCAAAACATAGAGAAAAACAAAGAAAAACTCAAATCTCAGGTAACAAAACAGAGAAAAAGAATGAGAAACAAGATGAGCTCACTTAAATCTCAAATCTGAAGATGAAGAATGATGATGAACGCGATGCTTGAGCTGGAGAAGCGATGCTGGAGCTGGAGAAGAATGAGGAACGACCTGGAGATGACGAACGTGATGATAAACAATGCTGAAGAATGGAGAAGAAGATGAGAAAGGAGATGATGAAGGATGAACGAGATGAACGCGAATGCGAAGATGAACGCGAACGCGAATGCGAACACGAACGAGATGCTGAGATTTTTTTTCCTTTTCTTTTTGTACTAATTCAATTTTTTTTTCAATTGCAGCAACTTGGATATCTTTTTATTTTGTTGGGCTTCAATAGCAGCAACTTGAATCTTTTAAATTTTGTTGGGCTTCAATAGCAGCCACTTTTTATTTTTTGCTGTGAAATAATTACTTTTAACATAAAATAATTTGTTGCTACTAAAAGAATTTTTGCTAAATCCATACATTCTTGTAGTGTTAGTATCATTATTTATAAATGTGTTACGTGTGATGTTATAATTTATTGACATAAAATTACATATTATATTCATGTTATTTGAGCCAGCTCGTAAGCTTTCAACGATTCAAGCTTGAGCTTAAGAAATAGACTTGATTATTAATGAGTTGAGCCGTGAGCCAAGCTCAATTTTCGTGAGCCGGGCTTGAGTTTGACCACGCTCAACTCAGCTCGACTAACTTCTACTACAAAAAGACGCTGAATTGCGGCGGTTTTTTTCTGATTTGCGGGGTTTTTAACCCCCGCAAAACGAATAGCGGGATTTCAAAAAACTCCCGCAAAATCGTGTCCTGCTATAATTTTGCTGGAGTTTTTCAAAAACCCTGGTACCCGGAAACAAATGGCGGCAGTTTTTAAAATCCTGGAATTTGGATTTAAAACCCCCGAAAAAAAAAAAAGGCAAAATAGCAACCTAATGTTACAAAAAAAAGGCACCAGAGTCATATCAAATCAAATCTACATTTCATTTGTATTAAACAAGCTAATCTAATACATCATTCTACTCACATTCTCAACAAAAGTAAATGAATATATTCTCTTCAAAGTTGGTACCAATTGAAGATTTTAAAAGACAATTACATAGGCTAGTGTTAACAAATAATATATTTACATAAGTAATGATCTCAAACTTCTTCCAGAACATTATGCTTAATATGGTGCTTTCCATGGAGAGAATTTAATGAAAAAAGTCTTGAATGGTTCTGCAATAAGTGTCAAATTTCAATTAAATTATCTCAAAAAGCAAAATTACTAAGTCAAGACTCAAATGCACCAAAGCAACACTACTCTCAGCAAATAGAATTATTGAAAAGCACACTATGCAATTAAATAAAAGATGATTATCCCTATCTAAAGATGTCGATAGTATCAATATGTAATGCATATCTTCTCAAATTGGTTTATAAGGTTCTTAGTAGACATGTAGGCGAAGAAATGCATGTTCCAAGAATCTTTCAAGTTGATAAGAGACTTAAGAAACTCAAATCTATCACTCGCACAAGGCAAGATTGAATGTTTTTCATCTCATATGTTAGTTGGAATTACAAAGAATAGTTCATGTTCATCATCAGATAACAACTTTAATTTGAACTCAACTCATTCAGAAAGAGGATATGTATAAATATGGAGTCTTTTTCATAGATCTTTTCTATAAATTTAGAGAGAACATTTTGGCACAAACATATAGTTAATTGCTCTTCAAATTTTTGAGACCAGAAATTCATTAACCATTGGATTAAGGTTAAATTTGGACAACGTAGTTCAACACACGATTTTTTATTTTAACCTTTTGAATATCACCTAGATAACGTTTGGATCTAAATGTTATAACTCGGCACAATAAGCTCAGTCCAACAACGAATATTTAATCTGTGATAAGTCGATTACGTTTTCATGATTATTATTATCGGCATCAATGCATATATCTATAATTGACCTGCAGATTTCTAACATGTATTCTTTTAGTGAAGTGTAAAATTGGATAAAAAATAATTTTTTTACTAATTTAAAATTTTGCACATAATGATTTTATAAGAAATTTTATTTTATAATTTTGTCTCACGTATGGTGTATTTTATTGAATTACTTTCATAAATATAAATAAAAGACACACCACGTGAGACAAAATTATAAAACATAATTCTCTATATTTTTTGTTTTTTTATTTAAAAATAATTTTTACTATTTATCAAAATTTCACACTTCTTGTTAAAAAAATTTCAGAGGGTAGAAAGATATTCATTTTGAATAAAGAGAAAAAAAAAATACTAAACTCATCAATAATGTTGACTTGCATTGAGTGTTAAATGCGTATACTACTAATAAAAGACATATATATACTTCATCCAAAGAAGAGAAAGTTGATTCAGGAGGAGCTATACATCGAATCTAATTACCCACACAATAACAGGTTCGTAGTTAGAGACATAGGATGATAGGATACACAAAGTATATTAATTTTGTCATCTTCCTGTAGATTGTGGATTTTATTCCTATGTCAAACTGTTGCATGGCTATTATATTATCCATCAACAAATAAAAGAACGTAACCTACATATGTGAAATGTGATCCTCTTTATATTATTTATCAATAATTGAACCAGAATCTGAATTTTGCATTACCGTCCGAATCTGTTATATGTATCTTGTAGGCTGTAGCCGAAGAGAGATATGCCTGCATTACAATCCTAAGAATTGAATGAGGCGAATTATGACTTATTAACTTCATGTGAAGTCTGTTACTTGTTAAAAACATTATATATTTTGATATATTTAATTAAACTGTAATCTAATAATTTAGAGTATTAATTTCATAGGAAGTTAACTTAATTGTAGGTGAGTTTCCATCATTTAATTAATAATCACGAGGGAGTGTATGTTTTTGGGGTTTTTATTTATTTATTTATTTATGCTTAGCTTTGACATGGTTGGGTTTATCTTTTGCTACACTACAAAGTACAAACTCCCACCATAGAATTTTTTTAGTGAAATATAGAATAATATGTAATTTTTGTCTTTAATATTTTAAACTTTTTTTTAAAAAGATATCTAAGTGTTTAATATGATTCGATTTCCTGACATTTAAAATAAATAATAATTCTAGGTTTAAATTTATTTTGGCCAACTAAACTTAACTAAATTATTAAATTTTATATAAAATAAAAGATCATTTTAATATCGAATAGAATTTCATTTATGTGTTATTTGAGATCAAAGTGATTTTCTATTTGACATATAAATAACTAATCGAAAATACTAGGCAACTAAGTCTTTTTGGCAACCAAGCCCAACCAAGTCCCTCTGACACATGCGCACTTTAAAAGCAAGGTTTTCTCTCTTCTCAAAAAGCGTGCCCTTCTCAAATACGCTTCCTTATTTTCTTTTTTTATTCATCCATTTTGATTGGGGATACATTCAATTCATTCCTAGTTTTCTCAGTCGTTGGAGTACATTTGAGTACATTTAAGTGGTAAAAAACTAAAAATGATGGTGATTCATGAAAATTCGGTTCAGTTCTTCATGAAAATCCGGTTCAAATCTTCAAGAACATTGACTTCAATTTTTCTTGAAATTCTGGTTCGGTGTTAATAAAAATCCACTAAGGCTTGCTTCTAATTTTTCATGAAAATTCGATTAAATTCGGTTCAGTTCTTCATGAAAATTGGCTTCAATTTTTCTTGAAATTCCGATTCGGTGTTTTAATAAAAATCAATTTAGGCATGCTTCTGATTTTTAATGAAAATCCGGTTCAATTTTTCATTAAAATTGGCTTCAATTTTTCTTGAAATTTCGGTTCGGTGTTTTAATAAAAATCCACTTAGGCGTGCTTCTGATTTCATGAAAATCATCTTCATTGTTCCTTAAAAATCTGGTTCAGTTTCTGGACATAGAAGAAAAAGAAGACGACGACGACAACAACAACACCACCACCAACAACAACAACCGTAACAATGGAGGAGGAGGAGGAAGAAGAGAAAATGGAAAAGGAAGAAGAAGATGACGACGATGGCGGCGGCAGCAACAATGGCGGTAACAACGACAACGACGGCAGCGGCGGCAACAATGATGGTAAGTAGTAGCAGAACAAGGAAGGAGGAAGAAAAAAAGGAGTTGCAAAGAAATGGGGAAGGAAAAGCGGTGTTTTCAAATTTTGGGAGTTGAGAATGATTTCACGCATGCGCTAGGTGAGAATGGGATAAGATGACTTGGTTGTGACTTGGTTGGTAAAATACCTGTATGTATAGTATTATTGATAAATAATTTGGTTGAAGTTGGTTGAAAAAAATATACATTTATTAACATTTTTATAAAATAAGATTCAATATATTTAGGTTAAATTACCTTGTAAATCCTTATAATTTTACCGAATTTTCAATTTAATCCATATATTTTGATATTATTAATTTTTTTTACTATAAAATAATAGTCAAACCATATTTTTTTTTCTTTCAATTTTATCCCTTCATCTAGGGCTGTCAAACGGGCGAGCCTGGCCCATTTAGGCCTGGTCCGTTTAGCCCGATTTTATAAGGGCTAAAATTTTTCTAGTCCAACCTATTTATGGCTAGCTCGACGGGTAAACGGGCTAGCCCGTTTAATTAATTAATTAATTAATTTTTTTAAAAAATAAATAAAAATTTTATTTTTTAATTTTAAAAATTACTTTTGATAAAAAAATACCTTTCTTTAGCGAAAAATCATATAAAAAAATGAAGTTTTTCTTTGATGGATCGGGTTTTCGGATCGATTAAGATCAAATATAGGAAAAATGATATTTTTTTAAAAAAAATTAAAATAAATTAAATAAACAGGTCAGCCCGTTTAGCCCGCGGGCTAACCCGTTTAAGCCCGAATTTTAAACGGTCCGGGCTCAAAGAGAAAAGCCCATCCGTTTAGATGGATAAACAGACTAGCCCGACGAATTTGGTCCATTTTGACGGCCCTACCTTCATCACCACCCCTTACCCCATCCCACCCTACCCTAACCCATCATCTCATTCACAACATTAGCCAACCGGGGCATAGCTCAGTTGGTACTACTGTGGTAGTTAGATATTCCCCCTCCCCATATTCCCGGTTCGATACTTGTAATAGACAACAAAAATAAAAAAAAAATTTCACAACATTAATTTGTTCTTACCTTTTCTTCTTCCATTCTTATATTTCTTTCTTGCACTTCTTTTTTTTTTTAATTCTTTTTTCAATGACCAAGAATAGTTTTTAAAAAGTGAAAAAACTTTTAAAAATTGAATTTCAGTCACGTTTTTTTTTTTTCATGTGTAGTACTTTCTAAAAAGTTTGTCAAATACAAAATTTATTTATCAATTTAAAAGAGAATTTTTTGTTGTCGTTTTTATTGTATTTTAAAACATTTTAAAGATATTTTGCTCGTTCTGAAAAATAAGTGGTTTTTTCTGCATATTAAAAAAATAAAAAATAAAAAACCATAGTTATTTACTCAAAACAGACATACTTTACATTATAATATTCTTCACGGCATCTATTATTACTATTTGGGCCCAAAATTGTGATCATCAACTTCTTTACTTTTTCTTCGTTCGTTATTTCATTCCTTTCTTCCTCATATATATTACCTTTTTCTTCCCTTTTCAAATTCAATGCTTCAATTCTCAGGTATATTTATGCGTCTTTTTTTGTTTTAGATATCCTCTGAACATGGAAAGAAAACGATGTACGAGTCCTTATCAGTTATCATAAACCCCAAAAAATTTCCTAAATTCATCGTCACGACTAATAATGAATAATGTGAAACTAACGTGGGCTCCCTTTTGCTAAATGCATACATATAGATGATTATTTTATTATTTTACTAATAAAGAAATTGGGTGTATTTTCCACATTTTTTACCAGCTAAACAATGTGAATCATGAGAAACAAATTAAGGGGAAAGTGAAAAACGCAATAAAAATGGGTAAAGGTTAATATGAAAAGTTTTCGTGAGCACTCACCATCACCAGATATTACTTTTTTTTTTTTTTTTGGGGTGACTGTCACCAGATATTATTTGATACAGTGGTCTCTTTTTCTATTTACTAATTAGGAAAAACAACTATTATTATCCATAAAAATTTAGAACGCTGATAAATTTATCCATAAAACAATAAAATAGACTTCATATCATGAAAGATAGGATATAACTGACAAAATTATCCAAACCCTAAAATATAATTTTAAATTCCTAAATTATCCCCTTTCTTCTTCAATAACACCACTATCATCCACACTCCTTTCTCATAGCGAAACCCTTCAGCGCAGGAATTAAGCGATTGGAGGTAAAAAGTTTCCACAATATTCAATTTTAATAGAGTACTCTTTCAATGTTATACTGATATTATTATTATTATTATTATTATATGAATGAGTAATGTTATGAAATCAATATTAGGGGACTAATAGGGAGCCAATGAGTATAATTAGAAAAATAATATGTGGTAAAAGAGGAGAGTAAAAAGAAGGAAAACGCCTATTGAACACTTATTGGCTAACAAATTATAGTCTCCTTTTTCTATACGAATATATCTTCTCTAAAGAAGTTTAACTTGTTCATGACAAATCGCAGGTTGTTCTTGTCAAGTTTAATCCGTTAATTCACTTTGGAGTTAGTATGGGTGCAAAGTTCAGTCCAAAAGTTAGATTCTTCTCAGCTCAAAGAGTAGAAGATGAATTAAGAGGTGCTGCAAGAGACTTCTTTGAGAATGGTGGAATTGAAGTGGACCTGGAGAAGAGAACAGTTTATCTCACTCCTATTATTTACAAAGGTTCAAACGAGATCTGTTATCTCTACGCCAACAGCTTCCACCGCTCCCGCCGTGTAGAGCCCCACCGCGTCCTCGAGGAAGTTTAATCTGAAACCATCGCCAACAACGCCAACAGTTACGCCACTTTGGACATCTCCAAATCCTCGTTGACGAGAAAGCGCGACCCAAATGCCCACTCCGACCCAAGATCTCCGACTGGGACCAACAATGCGTCACCGTTCACTACCACACGACCCTCTTCTGCCTCACGCCGATTTCTCCTTCCCTTCTTGGCTCGGATCTGACTCAGAGTCACAGTCCACCGCTGCCGTAGGTGCTCACACTCTTTTCCGTCAGTGCAAAATCTCTTTCCACTGCCCGTGATTTGGCCGGATCTGATATTTGGGAGTTATGTATCCTTTGTTTCGATTGTTAAATTGGTTGTTTGTGGTGTAAATTTGGTGGTGGTGTTGTTGAAAAAGAACGGGTAATTTAGGAATTTAAAATTATATTTTAGGGTTTGAATAGTTTTGTCAGATATATCTTATTTTTCATGGGTATAAAGTCTATTTTATTATTTTATAAATAAATTTGTCAGCATTTTAAATTTTTATAAATAAAAATAATTATTTTTCCTACTAATTATATTGTATGTTCCATATTTGTAGCGTATTTCATAAGCAATATAAAATGATACATGTATAAGGTTTTTTAACCAAATATAGTTAATAATTATGTCTCCTATCACAAGGGATAAGTGGCATGATTGTTTAAGTGTCTAATTGCGAGTTTGAATTTTGGGGGCAACATGTATATATGTGATAGAAGTAAGATATCCCTTAGAATAGAATTGAGAAATTAAAAAGAAATTAGGAAAAAGAGAGAGAAGAGAGAAATCTCCGAGAGAAGCCAAAGAGAAAAAATTCATTGACAATTAATATATTGGTTACCATTACATGTATTTACTATATCTTATTTATACTAAATATCAATAGGAAAAATGAACAAAAGTACACACAGAAGATAAAAATACATATTATTTATTTAATGAGTCAAATATATACATGAATGATACCTTTCATTAGACGACACGTTTATCTCGCGATTAGCTAAATTCACCGTAAATGATGTGTACTTTTGTCTTCTAATGGATAAGGAAGAAAATCTTTCGTGTATACATTTGACTCATTATATAAATTATATGTACTTTTAAACTCCGTGTAAAAAATTATGTGTACTTTTGTTCATTCTTTCAATTTGGTTAGTGTATCCTTTTTCTACACATAACATTATATTACCTTAAAATCAACCTTGTCCTTTAAGGTTATAAAAAAAATTAAAATTCGAATTACAATTAATAAAATTACCAATTAATTCTATACTACTGATAGTTGATGAGTTGTAATTTATATATATTTTTTTCATTTTGTTGTAAGAAGTCTTGAGTTCGAGCCTTATCTAAAAATAAAATCATTCATAAAAATTTAATTATTGTGACCCTTAATTTATAACTCTACAATATCTATACTTACTATATACAATGAGGATACACCAGAGAGTTGGTTTCCAAATTTTCTTTTCCAAAATATCCTTTACAATATAATCAACAAAAAATATTAAAGTGAATATGTCCTTAAATTTTTAAATGAATACTTTAATTAATTCTTAACAAATTTTTATTCAATAACAGTCCTTAAATGTTATTCTTGCTAAAGAGATTTAGTAACCAATTTGAGTATGAATAATGCTATGGAACCAACTTTTGTTAAAAAATCAAACAAATAACCTTTTGATTTAATTGTCATGTACTTATGATTTTAACTAATCTCTAATATATTATTATTTTACATATTTTGTTTTAAAAAATATGGACTAATAGGCACTAACGTGCCAGTTAATACACAGGTAGCTAATAATAATAAGGCAAAAAAATCAATATAGACTAAACCAAAATCAATATTATTAGATTATAATAAAATCAGAAAATTGATCAGATTACATCATTTCCTATATTCTATAAAATCCATTGGACCCCACCACAGATTCAAAACAAATTTTGAAACATTGTATAGGATCCGTGGCACCCTGCCATGGATTCAGTGTTAAACTTTTGATGGAGGGATTCGTGGTAACCTGCCACGGATTCAGGGTGAAAAAAAACTATAAAATCTGTGACAGGGTCATTTGATTTAAGAGAGTGAGAATTCTAGAGAGAGAAAGTGAGAGAGTTTCTAGAGAGAAGTTAGAGAAAAAGTTTAAGAGAAGTGTGTATATTAGGTCATTTGGTAATTTTACTCCTATTTTTATATTTTATGCTGCTTGGTTAACGTTTTTAATTTTGTGTTATTATTAGGTGGTATAGGTATCTCCCCACATCTGACGAGCAGAGGCCCCGACTACAGGCTCACATTGATTCCCTTCAGCGAGGTCTGTTGGAATTATTATGATTTTCCTTATATTGTTTTAGTTATGAAACATCCATGCAATATTGTTGCCTTATACATCTTTTCCATGTTGTAGTTTGTCTGTCTCCCGTATCGGACTCTGGAGGTAGAGGTTGTGCTCAATCGATCCATTCTGCAGGAGGATCACAGGGCCCTCTGGTGCTCGATCGTCCCACTTATATACTTTGGGACCATTGAGTGGCACCAGGTTGATCGGGTGATCCCGCAGGTTGGAGGGGTTCAGAATCGTCCTCCCCGTCGCAGCAAGCGTTCTTGGAAGGACTATCTAGCCCGGGATTTCAGCATTTTATTAGTGACATGTTGCAAGAGGGCGACGGTGGTTACAGGCCAGACACGCAGTTTGATGGCTCTCAGGTTCATCTCGACCTGAACGAGTCCATGTCTGGTCCATCGCATATGTTCATGACTCTTGGTGGGACTCCTCCATCAGCAGCACACGTGCCGGGTGGATCCTGGAACGTACCATTCATGGAGCCTGCCCGTCTGCCGACTCCTCCAGCGTCACTTGCACCAACTAAGGAGCCAGACGAGCCAGCAGCACAAGGGCGGGCCCGCAAATAGAGCTCCATGTCGTCGAGGGTGCGGCACCGGAGGCCATTTGTAGTTTTCTTACGTTATTTATGTACTTTAATTTCACGCACTACTTTATGTGTATCGGAACTTCCAGACATTTGTATTTCATGTATTTAATGTACATATTTATATTTTTGCAGACGTCTTTTACAATTTTTTTTACCGCTCACGGCAACGGTTAATGATACAACGCGCAGCATTTATCCGCACTAATTTTATTAAACACTAATAACCAAAAAATAATTAAAACTATTAAAAAAAAACATTTACCCTGAATCCGTGGCAGGGTGCCACGGATTCCCTAGAAACTGTTAAACATAATCCTGAATCCGTGGCAGGGTGTCATGGATTTCATAATATAGGAAAACGATGCAATCTGATCATTTTTCTAATTTTGATGTAATTTGATAATATTGGAATTGATTTGGATTATATGGGTAACTTGCCCTAATAATAATAGCCTGTAAAATTTTTCCCATCAACATATAGTGCACACACAACACACAATTGTTAAAGGAAGAAATTTTAATTAGTCAAACCAAGTATGAAATATTAGAAGAAAATATTTAAAAAATTGGAATTGAAAGTTCTAAAAAATAAAGATGAAAAAAGTATGATATTCAATATATGTCGATTTTTTTCTGCAATCAGTCACCTAAAAAATAATGTTTAGCTAGACATTATGTAGGTTTTTTTTAATTAGTGACAAGACATTATGTAGGTTAAATGCTTGATGTTTTAATTGCCGACATTTTTAACCTGAAATGATACTATTGTGTTGTTAGCATCTTAAATTTCGATAGGGAACAATTTAATGGAAATATCAAATATAATATAACCTCCTTTATTTTCATTATAAATACCTACAAATTAAATGTTGTTGTCGTTATTAATAGGTTCAACACGTATCATCCCGTTGAGAACGGAAAAGATAGCGCCAATACAAGGTGAATGGAATTCCCTTCTGCTCGTTATTTTTCTTTTTTAAAAATTTTAATCCCCTTTAATTTATTCCTTTTTTCCACTTTAATTGAATAATTAGGAAGAGTTTCGAAGATCGATCTTCAATAAACACATTTACCGAAACTAACTTTGATTAGTTAAGTGATTAGTTCGCTGAAGTCAGTGTTACGAATTTGAATATCGTCTTGTAAATGTATTAACTTATTGATTGACAACAAACTCTTAAACTGAACTTTTATCTACAATAGATTAATTCTTAACCTGTCGAGTTATAAAAATTCCTTTTATTTTTATTCCATTTTCGTTATAAAAAGCAATTTCTCTTGTATAAAGGATTAAAGCATTATGAGGCCAAGAAACTTAGGATAAACCTTCTCATGTATGTGGACCTAGAATTTTTTAATGTCATGCATCTACGCCACAACTTTACACCGAAGTTCAAGGGAAAACAACATAATTTTTGTGCATTCCACTACAGCTAACTAGGTTCTTGTCTCAATAGGATAATTGTTCTCCACAGTCCACAACCTAATATACAGACTTTGCTCTTAGCCGTTAATAGTTATGCCATGTGTCAATAATATAAAGAATAAATTGATAGTTAGGTTTTTGAAAGATTTTGCAATTGATGATTTATATATGTATTTAGAAAAAAATAAGAAGAAAAAGTATTGACTCTCTTCAGTGCCGTTGCAATTTTTCGGGAGCTATAAGTTTAACTTTGTAAAGTTTCAAACAGTACCCTCTTATTAGTATGATAAATTGGTCCCTAACAAGTCTTGTATTCGAAATATTGGTCTCTAACAAAATATAGATAAAATAATTCGTGTTGTTAGAATAAAAAACAAAGTAATTGGGGGGCAATCCGATAGCGGAAGCGACACAATTATCCAACACAAGAACAATATTCCAGTAACACTAACACAATATGACAACAACAATAATAGGTAAATAAATTAACCAAATCAACGACAAGCACATACCAATATCTTTAACGTGGAAAACCTCCTGAATGTGAGAAGTAAAAACCATAGGTTATCCCGATCAATGAAATAGCTTCACTACAAACAAATATATAGCACAATTAATTGTGCATTCAACCAGCCAAAACACCAAACAACAAGAGTTATAATAAAACTGAGAATGAAGAAGATAAAAATACCAAAAATAGGGGTTCTTGTTCAAGCTTGATTTCTCCTCCTACGTACAGACTTCCAATCAAAATCTCCACTGTTTGAAATGTAAAATGAGATAAGGCGAATGTGCAGTTCACATTTCAAGTCGATCCAATGGTTAATGAATGAGAAAATGGCGATTGAAGTTTCTGCTGCATCAAAAACCAAAAATGCTCTCTCTTCTTGCTTCTTTCTTTTTGGCTGCGCCTCTTTCTCTCAAAACCCTCAAATCTAAAATGTTGTGTGTAAAATGAGTGGGTATGTGTGAGACAACCTAAAATGAGTTGGGCTTGAGCCTCACTAGGTGGAGGCCCTCGCCATCTCGAGATCAAACAGCATATCTCAAGCTTTCCTCTTGACAATACTTTTGTCATCATATCAGCACCATTAACATTAGTGTGAACTTTCTCAAATTCCAACAACTTGGAATTCAATACATCTCGTATCCAATGATACCTAATATCAATGTGCTTAGACCTTGAATGAAAAATGGAATTATTTGCAAGATGAATAGTACTTTGACTATCACAAAACAACATATAATGATCTTGCTTGAAACCAAGTTCTATGAAGAACTTTTTCATCCACAACAACTATTTACCGCTTTAGTTGCTGCAATAAAATTTGTCTCTATAGTAGAAAGTGCAACACATTTCTATAGTCTTAACTGCCATGAAATAGCTCCCCCTACAAATTTGACCAAATAACCTAAGGTAAACTTTTGAGAATTAACATCTCCTGCCATGTCTACATCAGTAAAGCTAACTAGCAAAGGTTTCTCACCACCAAAACTCAAACTCAAGTTGGTTGTACCTTTTATATATCTCAAAATCCATTTAACAACATTCTAATGTTCTTTATTACCTGGATTTGAGAGAAAGTGACTCACAATACCAACCGCATGGCCAATATCTGGTCTATTACACACCACAACATACATCAAGTTTCCAACAGTTGAGGCATAATGAACTTCATCCATTTCCTGTTTCTCCTTGTCAGTGGTTGGAAACTACTTCACACTTAACTTAAAATAAGGAGCAAGAGGACTAGCAATATAGTTGACATCATTCATGCCAAATCTTCGAAGAACATTCTTTATGTATCTCTCTTGTGACAAATACAGCTTTCTGGAATTTCTATAACGAACAATTGACATGCCCAAAATCCTGGAAGTATTCTTGCCAACAATCAACATATCATCCACATAAAATAAAAAAATGATTATTAAATCATCATCATAAAACTTTTTCACAAATACACAATGATCTGAAGTAGTCTGATGGTAACCATGCTTCCCGATAACGGATTCAAACTTCTTGTACCATTGCCTTGGAGTTTGTTTCAACCGATAAAGACTCTTCTTAAGCTTGCACACAAAGTCTTCCTTCCCTTTAACAACAAAACCCTCCAGTTGCTCCATGTAGATTTTCTTATCTAAGTCACCAAGAAAAAAAGTTGTCTACACATCCATTTGCGCAATCTCCAAATCAAAAAAGCTGCTAAACCAAGCACAACACGAACGGATGACATTTTCACAACAGGAGAAAAAATCTCCTCATAATCAACACCATTTTCTCTGGCTAAATCCTTTGATAACCAATCTAGCTTTAAAACGAGGCTTAGAATTGTGTTCTTCATTCTTGATTCTAAATACCCACTTGTTCTTTAATGCTATCATGCCCTTAGGTAGCTTAACCAACTCATAGGTATCATTCTCAATGAAAGACTTCATTTATACTTGCATAGCCTCAATCCATTGAGCTTTGCTTCCATCTTCATCTGGCTCTCCAAAGCATTTAGGTTCTCCCCCATCAGTCAACAAGACAAACTCGTGTGGAGAATACTTTGAAGAAGGCTCCCTTTCTCCAATAAGCCTCCTGAGTGTATTTGCAGGAATTTCCAAACTTGGTTCTTCATCATAATAATCATTACCAACTTCATAATGTATCATGCTCATTATTTTGAGCTTCAACTCTATCATCTTCTGCCATTTTCCAAATGACTAAATTCAAATCCTTCTAGCAAGTGATTTCAAATATTATTATTGATTAATTAATATTATTACTCCAAGGGAACACATGATGTCTGGTTCAAAACATGAACAACAGTGCTCAAAGTTTTATCCCAAAAGGATTTCGGCAATCCAGATTGTGAAACAAGCATCTAACCCTTTCAACTGTCCTGTTCATCCTTTCAGGCAAGCCATTCAACTGAGGAGTCTTCAAAGGAGTCTTCTGATGTCATATACCATACTCTTTGCAATAAGTA
This sequence comes from Stylosanthes scabra, assembly GCA_036250425.1. Taxonomy (NCBI): domain Eukaryota; kingdom Viridiplantae; phylum Streptophyta; class Magnoliopsida; order Fabales; family Fabaceae; genus Stylosanthes; species Stylosanthes scabra. The sequence goes on from JASCZI010000127.1 coordinate 15,360, forward strand.
TTAAGTGTACCTAAGTACTTTCACCATTGTCAGTATGAATGCATTTCAACTTCCTTCCAGTTTCTTTTTCAACCAAAACTTGAAATTGCTTGAACACATCCAAAACTTTATCTTTGGTCTTCAAGTCATAAACCCACAATTTTCTAGAGTGATCATTAATAAAGGTTATAAAATAGATAGACCCTCTAAGTGTTCCTGTCTTCATCGGACCGCATACATCATAATGCTCAAAATCAAGTATCTTTGGCTTCCTTGAAGGTGGATAACTCTTGAAAGAAACCCTATTCTGTTTCCCAGCAAAGCAATGATTGCACTTTTTCAAAGCAACCTTACAACCAGATAACAAATTCCTCTTGGATAAGATGTAACACCCCGACTTTCGGTATGTCATGATCACACCTACGGCCGAAGATGTCACCAAAAACCTAACTCTAAAAATTTAAAACTTTACCAAGCCTGTCGTGAATTAGCGTCGCGATAGCAATCATGCGAGATCGTAACAAGCAATATATATATAGCAATTAATCAGCAGATAATAATATAAAATAGAACAACAATAAATTCCATATAGTTAAAAAGGACGTCTTCAAAAGTACAGACACACTCAACTGATAACAACTGAAAACAAATGCAGAAAAGAAAGATACAACTCCACTGACCAGACCCTATAGACCAAACCCGACCCCAGTAAAGGTCACCTAGCTGGGCTTTGGTCTGGCTAAGCTAACCTAAGCCTCGTACTGTAACTAGCAGTTCATGAGGCACTAAGACTCAACAGCACAACAGACACTACACCTCTAAGGTGGAGGGTATTGCTGAGGAGGTTTTCGATGATAAATTTCATGCTTAAAAGGATGCCCTCATCAATACTTTTTCATATATTTGCTAGTGAATGACCATGTCTTCCATCTTTTGCTAGAAAGTGCTCATAAATGATTATATGTTAAATTAGCCTTTAAGATGCATATAAATTGCTAAATCTTATTCCCCTTGGTGCAATGAAATGTTTTCTAGTATATTTCAGATTTATAGGGGTTGAGAAAATCATGGGAAAGGCTAAGAAGAACATCGGAGAATCTCCTAAAGCTGTCAATCCTGACCTTCTGTGACTAATTTGGTCATAACATGAGCTACAGAGGTCCAAATGACTTGGTTCCAATGCCATTGGAAAGCTAAGATGCAGAGCTTCGCAACGATATATAATGGTTCATATGAAAATCGGCGTTAACCGCACGTCCGCGCGCCCCAAGTGGCGCGGCCGCGCCACCCTTGCTTAATGACAAAGTCTACGACGGAGGGTGCGTGTGCGCGATGGACATGGCGTGGGCGTGCCATTGCGTGCTGTCCACTCCATTTGAAGGCCAAAAAGGGAATTTCAAGCCAAGTTGATGCCTATAAATAGAGGGATGCTACCACAACTCATTACCACCATTTTTGAGGCCCTTTTTGGGTGCTCATTTAGCCTAGAATAGTTTTAGATTAGTTTAGGGAGTTTTTGGGAGAATCTCCATTTCTCTCATTTACTCTTAGTTTATTTCTTTTTGTTCATCATCTCTTAGGATCACCCTTCACCAACCAAACTTTTCTTTTACTACTTGTTTTGTGGATACTTGTTCTCTTTAATTAATGCAATTCTAGTTTTTCCTTCTATTTTGCTTTCATTTACTTATTGCAATTTCTAGTTTATGTTCATGCTCTTTTATGATTCTCTTGCTATTTATTGTTGATTCTCTCTTTTGATCATCTTGCTAGTTTATTTTTCCTATTTGCTATCATGTCTTTATTTCTTGCCTACCAAGTGTTTGATGTTTTGTTTACTTTAATTATAGAGTAGTGTTCTTGTGCTATGGTCATGGGTTGAGATGTG
>JASCZI010000127.1:24127-34592 GCA_036250425.1 Stylosanthes scabra
TAACCAAAGTCGGCCCATGCGTTAACTCGTTGGGAAAATGACCCGAGTCCTGTACTCGGTATTTTTAACGTGGTTGCAAGCTCTTGTGACACTCTTTGTTGACAAGAACGTTCTTAGCTCGCATTCATAACTTGTTTGGGTTCCGCTACGACGATCTTTCTCTCTCGTTCTCACGAACGCAAGGGAACCCCGAACTAACCTTGTTTGTGACGCTTAGGACGGCTCTTATCAGGAATGTACCTGCAAAGTCGTAATTCACCAGATCATCATCTGATGAAGCGTCACTGGCCGAACCACTAGTAACAAAGCCATAGCCAATCGAACCACTACAGACGAGAAGCGATCAGAAGGGTCGGAGCTAAAACTGGCACTCCGTCGCTCAGAACCGTATGAGGCACCCGCTGAAGATACATCGCGATTGCTTAGACTGGCGTCGCTAACGGTATAAGGGTTCTCAGGGTCACCTTCTTCCTTAGCATCAACGTCACCTCCATCATCGGAGGGCTCATCATCGCTAGGTGGGGGAGTCGGAGGAGAGGGAGGAGTAGGAGGAGCCACACGACGACGCGGAAATAGGTTGCGATACCGCCGCGTATCCATCATTGGAGTCCGCGGAATAGGATGCACAGGTCCAGGCATGGGAATAGGAGCAGGCGGAGGTAGTGGAGTACGGGGAGATCGCTCACACTCCTGGTGAACGCTGCTGCTAGAGCCAGAGGAAACTGAAGAGCTAGGCGAACCAGCAGGGTGAGGAGGACGAGGGGCAACAGAACGCATCGTAGCTGAGAGAGAGTAGAGAGGGAAAGAAACTCCTGCGTAGTGTAAAAAGAAAAGGGTGAGAACCTAAGGTTCCCAGCTCGGGGTATCGCGAGGGCAACTATTCTATCTTAGGGGTTGACGTCACGTAGGTTACAATTAGCAAGTACTCAAGTAGGAAACAGCATAGAACATTAAATTCACACATACAAACAAATAGATGCATACTCAAGCAAATGCAACACACAAGAATGATGCATGCCTGGTCCTTATGCAGGCCATGAGCTCATGCGTCGGTTGGCTTCCCGCACCCGACGATTACTTAGGGATAAACCCCAATATAGTTCACTCTTGTCAAATGTCGTGGACCCAGTCCAAAGCGGCCATGTTCTAAGACTAGAACATGTAGCATAGATGTACCCAAGGTACTATGGCCAATAAGGGTGAGGATCCCGTCACTAGTTAATAGTGCAAGCATACAGTAAAACCGTATCGACAGGAGGAACATGATGATCGTTTAGTGCCTTTAGGTAGCAAGCCATCAAGCTTAGTTATCAAACAAGAGGGACAACACCCAGCCCTTGCCTTAACAATTATTTAAGCGTGCTATGATCTTTCCCCCGGTTCTCCCTTGAACCGTTAGCCGGATAGCGGATGTAGCCGGATTAGCCTTCGGTTTACATGACTTAGTTGAACTGACCGGTCTAACTTTGACCCAAGTCCGATAGAACCGATACTTGGCCGGTGCTAGACCAATCCATTTCAAGGGAATAACCGGCTTATGCTATAACCATGCCCAAGGAAGGAACCCGATTCGATCACGCTTGTCCCATACAAAGCCGACCAAACTGAATCGAAACCAACCGTCACATCTAAGGTTATTTATAATCACACATTGGGACATAATTATTATAATAGCTTATGTAAGTAGATGAGCATTCGTTATTCATAACTTAGCTTTTAGCTCTAGCGATAATCTTAGCCTCCGGTTTAGTCAAACTAGACATTTTTACCTTAGCGGTTTAACCAGTTCTTCACCTAAATTCTTATATAATATTCTCTTAGTGTCTTTTAATATCTTATGATATTCCAGAAGCCGTTATATCTTTTATTTATCATATATTTTCACTTTTTAAGGATTAATGAAGAAATTCATCATCTTTTAATTTAGGAATTTTTACTAGTTTTTCGGTTTTGACTTAGTTTACTAAAACTCGCATATATTTTTCATTTTAAATTATTTTTAACTCATTCCAGCACCATTTCTCTCTTAAGACTTTTATTTATTTACCATGAAAACAATTCTGAAAGATATTGAGCCAAAAAGATGGAATTACCCTTTTTACCATTTCTTAAGACCCTAATGTACTAGTTTACTAAATAAATCATAACGTTTTCATTTTAAATTCTTTTGAAGTCAAACTAGTTTTATTTTTCTCATAACACCTTCCTTTATATGTGATAAAAATAGTTTTAATAAAAGATATTTTCTTAATGACGAAACTACCGTTACAACTTGCACTCGGCTCAGTTTTTAACTAGTTTTAATTAATTAATTTTACCTATGGTAACTTTATTATCTTAAGGTGAAATTTCATATTTAAGTTATTTAGACACATATTAAGCCCCCTTAAAAACAGTTTTGAAAACACTTTTATAAAAAGACATTTTTACCCCTTTTTACCTAGCTTTTACTTAATAGTTTTACTAATTTAGCACCTAGTCTTAATATTTTAAGTTATATATCAAAAACTCTTATATTATACATTATTTTAAAGATCTCTTTTATAGAAATAACATTAAACCATTTATTTTACTATTTTGCCCTTAGTTTCATAAAAACATCATTTTTAGTATTTTAATACTTAGAACCGACTTAGTAACTTAAGTTTTATGAAAATCTTTATCCCCAAGGGTGATAACCTCTCGGCCATAACAAAATAGTGGCATATATAATTTTTTATCATCAAAATACTCTCTTAAAGAGTAGCATGCATTCGGCCATAGGCCATCTTTCCATAGCAAGATTTATGAGCAATCATTCAAGCATATTCATAGCACATTTCAACAAGCAAGCATATCACATAGCACATAGAGCACATATATAGCTATTCTAAACATAACCCCTTACCTTTGGGTGAAGCTCACTTTAAGCACCAAAAAGCCTTTAAACCACCAATGACCAAGAGCCTTCTTAGCCTCTTCTTTGATCTTAGTCCAACCGTGTACTAGTCCTTCAAAAGCTAGCATTTTTATTTTTGAAAACAAGAAAAAATGAGCCATGGATATCACTAGGGTTTTGGTTATGAAGATAAAATGAAGAGAGATTCATTACCTTTAGTAAAATGAAAGAAAAACTTGAAGAAGGAAAGGTAGGATTTCGGCCAAGAGCTTGAAAAATGTCCTAGTTATGAAGAAAATACTAGAACATATTAGTCTCTCATGGAGAAAGAACTTAGAAACTAGGATTTGTGCTTACCTTTGGAGTTTAAGAAGAATGAGAAGAAGAAGATGAAGAGAAGCTTGAAGATGTGAAGATAGTGGAGATATGGTGATGGATTCGGTAGTGATGAGGGTGATGTTCTTCAAAATTATTGATGAATGTTCATCAAGTTCATGAAGTGTTCTTGACAAAAATGTTAGTGTTTGATCTTATGAATGAAGAGAGAGATGATAAAAAGGTGTTTTTGTGTGTGTAATTTCTGGAAATGTTTGAAGGAAAGAGAGAGAGAGTTCGGACAAGGCAAGGAAGCTAGAGAGAAAATTGGTGTTGTTTGAAGTGGTAATTTGTTTGGATGGTGGTAAAATGAATTAGTAATGTGGTTAAGTGTTTAATTGAATGTGATTTAGGGCTAGGGGAGGGCTTAGCTTCTAATAGCAAGGAAAAAATGGGAAGCTAATTGGTTTTGCATTGCTTGAGGACATGTAACCAATGGGAGCAAAAATGTGGTAAGAAAAAGTAATATTATTTTAATCATGGTATCTTTTTTATGAGTAACTTTCAAGAAAACCTAATTACCTTAGGTAAATATTTTATTTTTGGTCATTTTTGGGCTGAAGGGTTCGAATAAGTGAATCCATGCTCAATTATGAATTTCGGAAATTTTCGTTTCCGAAATTATGCGCGTTTTAGTAAAAACCGATAAAACCGTGCCCTAAGGCAAAGAGCGTAGCTCGAGCTTAGCATTATCATTCTAAGATCATCATCATCATTGTTCAATCTATTAATAATCATCAATCAATATTTCATTCAAGCAAGTGCAAGCTAATTCTTTCGTTTTAAGCGTTTCGGCCAAAACCGTGGCCTAAGGAAAGCGTAACGTAAAAGCGGGTTCTTACATAAGACATTCATGCCTGTCTCCCTCATGTGACATAACCTATTTTGCCATAAATTAGTTTTGTCAGCAATCTCAGAAGCATTGACAACATCGTTTACAACTTTTGCTTGAGTTAAATAAAGAGTAGAGTGTCATGTACCTCTAGCAACAAACATGGAACCTTTGGTGAGCTTCCAACTCTTCCGAGAGAATGAGTCTTCATATGCAAAAGTAAGTTCAATCGAATATTTAGAACATGTTTCATATGCTTTAAAATCAAATTGAAACCGTTGGAGATTTCTAGGCAAACCTGCCCAACACCGGCACACTTTGCAACACTTTCATGAGTCATTTTCACATCACCAAAATCACTAGGAGTATAAGAAGTAAAAAAAATCCTTCCTAGATGTAACATGAATAGAAGCACCACTATCAATTACCCAACTAGTGCTATTATCAATAAGGTTAACATATTCAAACTTCCCAACTAGGAAAAAATCATCATGAGTAACATTTACCTTGTCTTCATCGCCATTATCATATTTATTTATGCTCCTGCCTTTGCTTTTTCTTTCTTCAACTGCCAACAAAAATCCTTCACATGCCCCTTCTGACAAGAATGATAACACTCAAGATTTATATACTTCCCACGAGTGTTGCTTCTGCTTTGATCTCTACCTGCTTTAGGACCTCGACTTTTATTCCTACCCCTAAATTTAAAAACCAAAACATCTGAAGATGTAGATGATGCGCCTTATGACTTTCTTCTCATTTCTTCATTCAAAATACTGCTCTTGGCAAGATCTATAGAGATGACACCATTAGGAACAAAATTAGACAATGAAATTCTGAGAACTTCCCAAGAATCTGGTACGGAACCAAAAAGTAACAACCCTTGAACCTCTTCATCAAACTTGATACCCATGGAAGATAATTGATTCATAATTCCCTGAAAATTGTTCAAGTGATTTCTCATTGAAGTCCCATCTATATACTTTAAAGCCAACAATTGCCTGATAAAAAACAACTTATTATTACCATTTTTCATGCATACAACTATTCAAGTTTAACCCAAAGGGTCTGAGCACGTGTCTCCCCCAACAATATGATTTAACACATTATCGTCAACCCAATATGTAATATACCCACATACTTGTCTATGCAATAAAGTCAAATTATCATCAGATTTATTATTAGGCTTATTAATAGAAAAAACTGGTTGATGAAAATTCTTCACATAAAGCAAATCTTCCATTTTAAACTTTTAAAAATCATAATGGGGACAATTAAGAGTGACCATCCAAGTAGTATTATTGTTAGAGTCATTGTTCACAAAATCACAAGCACAGAAAAATAATGAAATCGCACTGATGCCAGTATGATAGAGCCCGACAGCAGAAATGACACAATTATCCAACATAAGAACAATATTCAAGTAACACTAACACAATATGGCAGCAGAAATAATAGACAAATAAATCAACCAAATCAACAACAAGCACACACCAAGAACAACTCAAGAACACTTTGAATGTTCATCAAAGTTCTTGAAGAACCTTGACCTCTCCACCGCTGAACCAACATCATTTCATCACCATCCTTCTCATTTCAAGCTTCTTGTCATCTTCTCTTCATCTTCTTCTTCATCTTCAATGTAAGTGCAAACCCTAGTTCATTCATACAACTAAAATGATGAACTAAAGCTCTCTAGTATTTTCTTGTGAAACTAGATCACCTCTTCTCCTTGTGGCAGAACCATCACCCTTGTCTTCTCCAAGTTTTCTTCATTTTTATCAAAGGTAATGAAGCTCACCTTCATTTCTTCTTAACCGAGGCTATATTGGGGTTCCATGGCTCATGTTTTCTTGTTTTCAAAAATAAAAATACTAGCTTTTGTAGTCCAAGCACACGGTTAGAGCAAGCTCAAGAGAAAGGCTAAGGAAAGCTATTGAAAGTTGGTTGCTTGATAAAAGTTTTGGTAGTTTGAAAGCGAGCTTCACCCTAAGGTAAGGGGTTAGGCTTAGATTAGCTAAATATGTGCTAAATGTTCTATGTGAATGCTTGCTTGAATGCTTATGCTATGCTTATGCTTAATGCTTGCTTGAATATTGCTTAAAAGCCTTGAATATTCGCAGAGCGCTTTTACCCAGAGATTTTGTAGGAATGTCGTGATCGACATTAGGGATAGGAAGTTTTTGCATAGCTTGATCTGCCTTCCCTTAATTGGCCAAGGCGTCATCTTGGGTCTCGATTGGTTGTCTAGAAACCGAGTCTTCCTTGATTGCTACCATAAGACTGCTATGGTCGTGTCTCGAGGTCTGGCAGGAATCCCTACCGTAGCTATAGAATGTTACCTAAACTCTGCTAAGGTGTCTAGCCCTGTGAGCAACGATGAAGGATTTGTCCTTCTAATGGCAAGCTCAGTGGAGCTTGAACAGGATCTTGCGCAGATCCCTGTCGTGAGAGAGTATCCTAGTGGAGGACATTCCACACTTCCCTCCGGCATGGGAAGTAGAGTTTTCTATAGACCTTGTGCTAGGAGCTGGCCTGGTGTCAGTGGCACCTTACCGCATGTCTCCCCTCGAACTACGAGAATTGAAGACTCAACTAGAGGAGCTGATGGAGAAGAACTTCATTCGCCCGAGTGCTTCACCCTGGGGAGCTCCGGTCTTGTTGGTGAAGAAGAAAGACGGAAGTATGAGGCTTTGTGTGGATTATAGGCAGTTAAACAAGATCACCATAAAGAATAGGTATCCGTTGCCCAGAATAGACGATTTAATGGATCAGCTGAGAGGGGCCACAGTTTTCTCTAAGATCGATTTGAGGTCTGGGTACCATCAAATTCGAGTACGGGAGCCAGACATTCCCAAAACTACTTTTCGCACGAGGTACGGACATTACGAGTACACCGTGATGTCGTTTGGGTTGACAAATGCTCCTGCTATATTCATGGATTACATGAATAGGATATTCCGCCCGTACTTGGACAACTTCGTTATGGTATTCATTGACGACATCCTAGTGTATTCGAAGACGAAGAAGGAGCATGAAGAGCATCTACAAACTGTTCTTAGAATACTGGGAGAAAAGCAGTTGTATGCTAAGCTGTCGAAGTGTGAGTTTTGGATGGAAGAAGTAAAGTTCCTAGGACTTGTTGTGTCGAAGGGAGGAATTGGGGTGGATCCCTCTAAGATTGAGGCGGTGTTGAATTGGGAACCCCCAAAGACAGTGACTGAGATCCGCAGCTTCCTTGGTTTAGCTGGATACTACTGGAGGTTTACCCAAGGATTTTCTCAGCTTGCCCTTCCTCTGACGAAGCTCACAAGTAAAGGAGAACCTTTTGTGTGGACCAAAGAGTGCCATAGGAGTTTCGAGACTCTGAAGGAGAGGCTTACCACCGCTCCTGTCTTGATCATTCCTGACCCCAATGGCCCGTTCAGTGTGTACTGTGACGCTTCGCACAAAGGACTTGGTGGGGTTTTGATGCAGAATCGTAACGTGGTTGCTTATGCTTCTAGGCAGCTACGACCGCACGAGATGAATTATCCTACTCACGATTTGGAGCTGGCTGCAGTGGTGTTCGTGCTGAAGATATGGAGGCACCACCTGTATGGGGTGCAGTTCGAAGTGTTCTCGGATCACAAGAGTTTGAAGTATATCTTCGAACAGAAGGAATTGAACATGAGGCAGAGAAGGTAGCTAGAGCTTCTGAAGGACTACGAGTTCCAACTCAGCTATCACCCGGGAAAAGCCAACGTAGTGGCTAATACCTTGAGTCGCAAGCACGCAAGTCTTGCTCACCTGAGGATAAAGGAGGAGGAGCTTATAGCTAGTATAGACGGTATGCGGCTGGGACTGAAAGAGGGCAAGGATGGAGTCTGCCTGGCCCAGTTGCAGATCACCTCGGAATTCAAGGCTGGAATCCGTCAAGCGCAGCAAGAAGGGAATGCAATGGAAGTGATGAAAAAGGGAATGGATGACACAAAGCGAAAAGAGTTTCGTTTGGATGGAGATGGACTCTGGAGATATCAGGAAAGGATTTGTGTCCCTGATTTCGGAGAATTGCGCCGAATGATTTTGGATGAAGGTCACCGGGGGACGTTCTCAGTTCACCCGGGGAGTACCAAAATGTACCATGACCTGAAGAGGATGTTCTGGTGGCCGAGAATGAAGAGGGATATCGAGACCTATGTCTCAAGATGCTTGGTGTGTCAAAAGGTAAAAATTGAGCACCAAAAGCCGTCGGGAGAACTCCAACCCTTGGAGATACCCAAATGGAAGTGGGAAGACATCACCATGGACATGGTGTGTGGACTTCCGAGGACAGTGAAAGGGCACGAGGCTCTCTGGGTTATAGTGGACTAACTGACTAAGTCTGCTCACTTTCTCCCTATTAGAATGGACTATTCCATGGAAAGGATGGCACGGTTGTATATAGAAGAGATAGTCCGGTTGCACGGAGTACCGTCAAGCATCGTGTCGGATCGAGATCCCCGCTTTATGTCTTGATTTTGGGAAGCGCTTAACAACTCTTTCGGCACTGAGCTGCGCCTAAGCACAGCCTATTACCATCAGACCGATGGGCAATCAGAACGAACGATTCAAACACTAGAGGATATGCTGAGAGCCTGTGCTTTGGATCGTAAGGATTCTTCAGATAAGGACTTACCTCTCGTAGAGTTCGCTTACAACAACAGCTACCACTCAAGTATCGGGATGGCACCATATGAAGCCTTGTACGGAAGGAAATGCCAATCGTCGTTGTGCTGGTATGAAGGAGAAAAGACAAGAACAGTTGGACCGGAGGTTGTTCAAGAAACCACGAAGCAGATAAAGAGGATACAAGCTAGAATTCAGACGGCCCAGAGTAGGCAGAAGACTTACGCTGATAAAAGAAGGAAACCTCTAGAGTTCGATGTGGGTGACCATATTTTCCTTAAGGTCACACCAACCACTAGCGTAGGGCGTAGTATTAAGTCTAAAAAGCTGAGTCCTAGGTACGTAGGACCCTTTGAGATTCTGAAAAGAATCGGCACGCTCGCTTACTAGTTAGCCTGTCCCCCTGTCTTGTCCAGGATTCACGATGTCTTTCACTTGTCCCAGCTCAAAAAGTATATCCCCGATCCGAGTCATGTTCTGACCGTTGAGATGGTATAGGTTAGAGATAATCTTACGGTGCCAGTATCGCCTGCTAGGATTGTGGATCGAAGCACAAAGGTGCTGAGAGGAAAAGATGTGCCGCTCGTGAAAGTTGCCTGGAACCGGGATGGAGTGGAAGACTTCACCTGGGAGTTAGAATCCGCTATGCGTAATGACTTCCCTGAGCTCTTTGTATAGTGAATTTTGGGGACAATTCTTTTAAGGAGGGTAGAATGTAAGAAGCCGCTTTATCGCTACGCTTTTCTTTAGGCCACGGTTTAGCCGGAACGCTTAGAACGAATGATTTCGATTGCGCTTGCTTGAAATAAATGCTAAGTGATGCTAAAATATAGCTTAGACGATGATGATGATGATTCTATAACGGTATTGCTAAGCTAGAGCTACGCTTTTGCCTTACGGCACGGTTTTATCGATTTTTGCTAAAACGCGCGTAATTTCGGTAAGAAAAATTTTCTGAAATTCGTATATGAACATGGAAGCCCTTGGCCGTGTACTTCAGCCCTAGAATGACCAAAAATAAAATAATTGCCCATGGTAATTAGGTTTACTTGCTAATTACTCATAAAAAGTCACCATGAATAAAATAATATCACTTTTTTTTAACACCTTCTTACTCCTATTGTTTGCATGGCCTCAAGCAATGCAACTTCTTTTCCTTGCTATTCGAAGCTACTCCCTCCCCCTAGCCCTAATTCACATTCAATTAATCTATTAACCACACCACTAATTCATTTTACCTTCATACAAACAAATTACCACTTCAAACAACTCACATTTTGCTCTCAACTCCCTTGCTATATCCGATCCCTCTCTCTCTCTTTCTTCAAAGTATTTCCAGAAATTTAAGCCTCTTAAACACCATTTTAACCATCTCTCTCATCACTTTAAAGATCAAACACACATATTTCACATGAACAACTCAAGAACACTTTGAATGTTCATCAAAGTTCTTGAAGAACCTTGACCTCACCACCGCCGAACCAACATCATTTCATCACCATCCTTCTCATCTCAAGCTTCTTGTCATCTTCTCTTCATCTTCAATGTAAGTGCAAACCCTAGTTCATTCATACAACTAAAATGATGAACTAAAGCTCTCTAGTATTTTCTTGTGAAACTAGATCACCTCTTCTCCTTGTGGCCGAACCATCACCCTTGTCTTCTCCAAGTTTTCTTCATTTTTATCAAAGGTAATGAAGCTCACCTTCATTTCTTCTTAACCGAGGCTATAT
>JASCZI010000127.1:36214-80987 GCA_036250425.1 Stylosanthes scabra
ATGCTACTCCGGCTAACGATTCAATAGAATGAACCGGTGAACGCTAAAGGTTATGCTATTGCTAAGTAAATGCTAATGCAAGGGCTGGGTGTCGTCCCGCTTATTACGTGATAAGATCTGCAAGGGCTGGGTGTCGTGCCACTTGTCTGATAACTAAGCTTGAAGGCTCGCTACCGAAAGGCTGTAACGATCATCCTGTTCCTCATTGTCGATGCGGTTCCTTTTTATATGCTTTGGTGACGGGATCCTCACCCTTTTTGTAAGTACCTAGGGTACTATTATGAGACGCGCTTCGTTGGGGGAGTTGCGGGCCGCTTTGGATCGGACGGGATCAACGACATTTGACAGTGAGTGAACCATACTTGGGTTTATTCCTAAGTAATCATCGGGTGCGGGAAGTAAACCGACGCATGAGCTCATGGCCTGCATTAGGACCAAGCATGCATCATATTGTGTGCTGCATTTGTGTGTGATTGCATTTATTGTCTGTGTGTGCTTTATATTCTGTTATCCTTACTTGACTACTTGCTACTTGCTATCCTACATGACGTCAACCTCTAAGATAGAGTAGTTGCCATCGTGATACCCCGAGCTGGGAACCTTAGGTTCTCACCCCTTTCTTCTTACACTACGCAGGAATTCTTTCTCTCTTTTATCCCTCTTTCTACGATGAGACCCATTGCACCACGTCCCTCCCGCTCTGCTAGCTCTCCGAGTTCATCTGCCTCGTCCGGTTCCAGTGGAAGCTTTCCCTGAGAACGCGAAAGGTCCCCTCGTACACCTTTGCCACCACCTGCTCCGATATACACACCAGGACCCGTGTATCTCATCCCTCGCACCCCAATGCCGGATGCAAGACGTTATCGTAGCTTGTTTTCCCACCGTCGTGTGGCTCCCCCCACTCCTCCCTTTCCTTCTCCCCCGCCTAGTGATGAGGAGCCTTTTGAGGGTACAATCGACCCGGCAACCGAGTTGGAAGGCGACCCAGAGGAGCCTTATCTTGAGGACATCGTTTATCCTGCTAGCTACGACGCGTATTCTTCTGATGCCTCGCTCGGTTCCGAACGGGAGAGTGTCAGCACTGGTTCCGCACCATCCAATCGCGATTCCTTGGATGATTCTTCGGGTAGTGGTTCTATAGGTTATGGTGAAGCCTCTAGGGGACTGGCGAGCGACTGTGCATCAGATGATGATCTGGTGAACCGTCATTTCGCCGGGACATTTCCTTAGCTGCTGGAGTTATGTGGTTGAGTTGTAGTGCCTCACTAACCGTTAGTTACGATACGAGGCTTAGGGTAGTTAGATAGGCTAAGCTCAGCTAGGTAACCTTAGTTGGGGTCGGGCTTAGCCTGTAGGGTGTTAGTCTTGAGTTGTACTTTTCTTTTTGTACTTTTCATTTCAGTTGGGAACTATGAGTCAGTTGTATTTTCTTTTGGGTATTCCTCGTATTACGAACTTATGTTGTGTTTTCAATTATATGAATTTCCTGATTTACCTATACTTGTTAATTATCTGTTATTAATATTTATTTGTGATCCGAAGGCTACTCGATTGTTACCGTTACGCTACTTCACGACAGGCTTGTAAGTTTTGGAATTTTAGAGTTAGGTTTTTAGTGACATCTTCGGCCGTAGGTGTGATCATGTCATACCGAAAGTCGGGGTGTTACACTTCGCTATAATCAAATATGAGGTACAAGAGAGTCACAAATATACAGCACAAATTGCGCATACAACCAGCCAAAGCACCAAGCAACAAGAGTTACAAAATTGAGAATGAAGATGATAAAAAACTCAAAATAAGGGTTGCTGTTCGAGCTTAATTTCTCCTCCTACAAGCCGCCAATGAAAATATCCACCATTCGAAATGACGAACCAGATGAGGAGAATGTGCAGTCCAAATTTCAAGCCAATCCAACAGGAAATGAGTGAGAAACTGGCAATTTAAGTTTCTGCTGCATTAAAAAACAAAAATGTTCTCTTTTTGGCTGCTCATCTCTCTCTCTCTCAAAACCTTCGAATCTGAAATTTTGTGTGTAAAATAAACGGGTGTGTGAGACACTCTAAAATGAGCTGGGCTTTCACCTCATTAGGAGAGAACCGAACCCAACAATAGTCTCTAATAAATAAATTGTCAAAATATTTTAAAATTTTAGACAGTTTACTCCATTAATTAAGAAACTATTTTTTTAAAGAAAAATCATAGACTAATGTGTTACATTTTAAAAAGGAATAAGTATTATTTGGGTCCCTAAGATCTTAGCCAAAAATCAAAAGCGTTGTTAGTTTTGTTTTTCTTCTCAAAATCGTCCTTAAGGTTTAATTTTACTTTAAAATGTTTTTAATTTTTTAAAATAGAAAAATATCCTTATCACCCCTTCATCAAATCCTTGGCATGATACTTGACATGGGTATACTTGGTGTGATTTAATATATATGCTATTATGATTTTTTAATATGACTTATATTTTGATTTGCTTTCTGTAATCCCTAGAGAGGATATTTAATTATAAAAAAAAAAAAAAGGGTCATGATGAAGATTTGTGAAGATGGCGGTAGGAGAAGGCCAGAGAATAAGAAAGAAGAGTCCATTACTAATGGTGATGATGATGAGTGATGATGCATGGGCATTGATAAACCTATTTCTGATGGTTTATCTTGTGCTATAAATAAGCAAATTATCAAACTAAACTCACTTAAATACTTACAAATTGAGTGGATTCCTGAAATATTGCTCCTTAGGGCTTAAATGATGAATACATACATTTTTTGCCATATTTTGCTATATATTTACTTAATTTCCATTTCATTCGATACCTTGATTTGTTTGTTCGAGTGTTTCAGGCCTAAATAGGTTAGAATTTGATTGGAAGTGGCCAAGGAAGGCAAAAGGAGCAAGAATGAGAAGAAGATAAAAGGAACTGTAGTTATCGGATTAGAGCAAACTCTGACTCTCTGGAAAGAAGAATTCAATATCTACAACTCTCATGTTGAACACTTCTCCTGATTCTAAATGATTCTATGAGACATTCACGTCCAAAGATCAGTACTCAGAATTATCCTAATGCTGTCAATCCTGACCTCTTCACACTAATTTAATTATAACTTGAGCTACAGAGGTCCAAATGACTTGGTTCCAATGTCATTGGAAAGGTAACATCTAGAGCTTCAAAATAATATATACACACAAGGACTCAATGCGTACGCATACAAACTGGAGTGACGTGCAAGTCACATTTTTCCACCTGTGTGTACGCACAGGAACTTGGTGTGTACGCATAGATGCGTGGGCAACAAGCAAAATAAAGGTCAAAAAGGGAATTTCAAGCCAAACGGAGGCCTGTAAATAGTAGGGATGCTACCCCATTCATCAGACACCCTTTTGAGACCCATTTTTGAGGATCATGAGTCTTGAATAATTTTTGGAGAGTTTTTTGGGGAATTCATATTCTCCCATTTTCTCTCTTAGTTTAGTTTTCTTTTCTTAGGATTTCCATTTTCTTATAACCACACTAGCTAAACAATTTACTGTTTTTATGTCTATTTAATTAATATTACTGTTGTTACTCTGCTCATTTACTTTTCATATATTGTTTCCTCAAGCCTTCTTAGGCCAAGTCGTGACTAAGATCGGATACCCTACCAATCTAAAAGGTTTATATATATTCTGATATGGTGAATTTTAAACAACCCTCTCTATTTGAGAGGGTATGAGAAGGTAAGTTACTCTTTCTTACTTGATTTCTTTTTCTCTTCACTGGACGGACGCCCTTTAAAACACCACCGCTGCATTCTCCAATAATCGTCGCGACTACGTTCTCTCCAAAAAGGGAGACCAGGTGAGAGAAAACATAGTCGTGGTAGTGAGAGAAAACAGGTAACTTAACAGTGCATGAATCTTGAACCTCCCTTCTCGATTTGGGTCGAAATTTAACGAACGATAGAAAAAAATAAGGATCTAAGTGACTAAATTCAAATCCTTCTAGCAAGAGATTTCAAATATTATTATTGATTAATTAGTATTATTATTGTTGTTATTATTATTATATTGTACCTTCCATCTGGATTTTGTTAGTTCATTTTAATCACACAAGCCTTTCCGATTCAATTCCTAAAATTTTACTAACAGCCATAAATAATTTTTTTTTGTCTTTGCGAAAAGAAAAGCAAGAATGAACTAAATGCACCATTGCCAAAGAATCTTTGAAATCAAATATTAATTCTCATCACAACGACGATTGGAAAGACGATGAGCAGCAACAAATGCCTCCATTGAATCTGTTTCGCAAATTATGTTCTTGAAGCCAAACTCCCAAGCAAGAATGAGCAATCTCCGAATTGCAAAGAGCTCGAATATGCAAATAGGCCATATCGACAGAGCACTAGTACACCCTTTAATCCACTCACCAACAAAACTATAAATAATTAAAACGATACCAATCAACCCTGTTAACGAAAATTATAAATTGGAACTCCCAAATAAATTTCTAAAAGTATGAGACATTGCAGATATTGTTGTTATAAATAGGCCCACAATATAAAACTATCACTAAATTAATTACATTAAAAGGTGGTGAAGAATTAAAACCCCAAAGTATGATCTAACAAGAGACGCATAAAAGTGCAAGTTGTTGTGCAACTTTTGCAAGTTGATGAGCCCAACAAAATTTGCTGAACGACAAACAGCTGAAAATAACGGATGTTGCAACTTATTATACCTGTTATTGCAACAGCGTCCCACTGTCTCAAACACCATCTTTATTCGTCAGGGTGCATGAACAAAATCAATTCATTTATCCAGCCATT
Source organism: Stylosanthes scabra (assembly GCA_036250425.1). Taxonomy (NCBI): domain Eukaryota; kingdom Viridiplantae; phylum Streptophyta; class Magnoliopsida; order Fabales; family Fabaceae; genus Stylosanthes; species Stylosanthes scabra. The sequence goes on from JASCZI010000127.1 coordinate 41,020, forward strand.
AAAAAAAATTATATATTTGTTATTATAAATTAAGAGTTTCCTTTTAATGCATACCGTAAAGTTTTAATTAAATTTACGGTAATACTACACATCCAAGCAAATTAACCAACCAAGTTAAACCAAGCAATTTTGCCCCACTCTCACCCAGGCGCGTGCATACACGCACAACACTTACCCACAAAATCTGAAAAACGCGAAAACACTCTTCTCTCTGCAATTCAGCTCATCGTCTTCCTCTTCCTCCTTCTTCTTCTCTCAGTTATTGCAGCTATCACTGCCACCACCATTGTCGTCGTCGCTGCAAACATCACCGTCGTTATTGCCGCCGCCATCATTGTCGTCGCCGTCACTGTTGTCTTCTTCTTCTTCCTCTTCTCCGTCCTCTTCTTCCTCTTCTCCGTCCTCTTCTTCTTCTTCTTCTTCATCCTCTTTTTCTTCCTTCTCATCATCCTCCTCCATTGTTACGTTGTTGGTGTTGTTGGTGTTGTTGTTGATGATGAAAAACTGAATTGGATATTGAATGAAAAATAGAAACGGATTTTGAATGAAAACAGAAACGGATTTTGAATGAAAACAGAAACAGATTTTAAATTAAAAATGAATTGAATTTTCACAAAAACAGAAACAGATTTTGCATAAAAACAGAAATGAATTTTGCATGAAAAACAGAAACAGATTTGATGATGAACCCACGCCTAGGCGTGGTGCTGTGGTCTTGTTTACGCCTAGGCGTGACTTTGGATCACGAAAAAAGAAACGGATTTTGCATGAAAACAGAAACGGATTTTATATGAAAACAGAAACGGATTTGGTGATGAACCCACGCCTAAGCGTGACTTTGGGTCACGAAAATAGAAACGGATTTTACATGAAAATAAAAACGAATTTTATATGAAAAACAGAAACGAATTTGGTGATGAACCCACGCTTGGGTGTGGTCTTGTTCACACCTAGGCGTGACTTTCGGTCACGAAAACAAAAACGATTTTAAATGAAAATCGAAACGGTTTTGAAATGAAAGTAGAAACGGTTTCGAATGAAAATATAAATGAATTATTGAAGTTATCACTCAAATGTACTCATCTTATTCTTCTTCTTCATTATCATCATCTTCTTATTCTCCTCCTCGTCCTCCTCTATTTTGTTCATCTTCTTCCTCTTCCTTCTTCCTCACTGTATTATCTTTCTTTTTCCTCGTCAATGACATCATGATCGTCGTCATTCTTCTCCTCATCGTTGTCGTCATCGCCACTGTCATTGTTGTCGTCGCTGCCGTCGCCGTTGTCATTACTGTCGCTGTTGCCTTCGTTGTTGCTGTCGTCGTTGCCTTCGTCGTTGCTATCTTCTTACCATGCAGAGGAAAAGAAAAAAAAAAGCGCTAACAGATGAGGGAGAAAGGCGCCTGGAGAAAAAAAGCTTGGTTGGACTTGGTTGGTTAAAATGCTTCGTTGTGTATAATTAATGTTAAATTTATATGTTTAAATGACTTTTGAAATAATAGATTTAAGAATTAGTTATTTTCGCTGATGAGAGAATATTTGATTAATTGTCTATATAAAATTTTTACATTGACATTACATAAAAATTAAATTCATAAATGAATTCATATAAATACAAAGTTAATGTTCAAATTTGTTCCCAAAGATACAATTTTATTAAAATTGATATTTTGCTAATTAAATTACATATGTTATAAAATGATTAATTAACTTTATTGCTAATAAAATAACATGTTATCTAATTATTTTATAACACGTGATACTTAAATATAATATATCATCATTTAATTAATAACAACATCAATTAAATTGATGATTGTATATTTTAAGAATTAATATGAGTAAAAAATTTTGAAAACCATTTTAAGAAATGAAACATCTTTAGAGTACCAATGTGAACGTTAACCCATAAATATATCACTTGAAAAAAATATAATCAACCACTTCACTGGAACTAAAACAAAATATGGAAATTAAGGGGGAAAATATAAATAAGAAAACAGAACATGTGGATGATGGTAATGCACAGTGTCAACTCGTGATTCATGATTGTGATCTCTAACATTTTCTATGAAAGGATGCTCCCTTGACTTGGACTTTTATAAAAACGTAGTTGTTTGTTTGCACTTTGCTTGCCCTTATTAGTGTGGACCCTGGCCTAAGTATCATGGATTACACTAAAATATTCAAAGCACATGTTTTGCTGTTTTGTAAAACGATAATAATCCCATTACATCCATCACTTACATCACATCACAAAACAAATTAAATAGTATATCAAACAAATAAAATTTGACATAACTTTAATACACTTTATTTATATATATGTAGCTTCTTTTTTTTCACTGTTAGCAATAAAGTTTGAACATATAATCTTTTGTATGCAATGTATTAATTATAAAATAAAATATAAAATAATAAGGTTAATGCAACATATATTTAAAAATTACTTTAAATCCATGTAAAAATTAATATAAAAAATGAATTATCTTAATTAATCTATATTAAAGAAATTAATTCGCCGTCGAATCATTCTTTAATTATTATTAATTATTTATTTGGTCAACATTTTATCCATTTCTTTTTTTTTTTTGGAAAAAGGTTTATCCACAGTTAATTAGTTGATAATGAGAATTGTCATCAATCATAAAGGAATTGATAATAATAACAGAATATTCATATTCATATTAAAAATAAAAGCAGATAAGTCATGATCCTTTTCTAATCAAAGAGGAAAAGGCTAAATTTAAACTAGTGAAAATTTGGAAAAAATAATTTGTCACTTCCACTGACAACTTTTTCTATAAATAAATTGTCTGATAGATTATGATAAGATGTTTGAAAAACAATAGGAAAATTATTTTGAACAATTATACCATCTTTTTCTTATACCAAAACCCTATTATGATAAAATATGAGAAAATTATATGGTAGGCTGACGTTTTTGGTGGCATATAGCATTTTATCGCTTTTTAGCAATTGATCTTGATTGATTTTAATTATATATTATTTTATAATTAAAATAAATTAAGATTAATAACTAAAAAGTAGTAAAATGCCATATGCTGTCGTTTTCGCAAAATACCGTATAATCTTCCTAAAATATGTCTCTGGTTACTCAATATACAGGGGAAAAAACATATTTTACTTTCACTAAAAGTAATTATTATTTATCATGTCTCATATTTATTTATTTCTATACCATTTTAATAAATTGGCACTTGCAAAAAAAAATATAATTATTATCAATTAAATTTATAATTTAATTATTTATTTAAATTTACTTAACAATTTCACGAAAAGTGCAAGTAACCGGTTTATGCACCAAGAAAGTAGAGATTTTCAAAATTTGAAACGTATATCAACTGAAAATTAAAATTCAACTCATAAAGTGTTTCTTTTTTATTTTTGGATTTGTTAACGTTTGATTCTTGGATTTTATTTGGGTTTGATTTGTGATTTAAATTTAATAGTAAATTTTGTAAATCTATGATATTTTTAGTTATAACAATTTTTTTTAATTTGATGATGATTGTCAATTGAGAGTTTAGTTAGAGTTTATTAATGTTTGATGAGAGGTTTAATATTCAATAAATTAAATTATATTTTTGAATATTTATTATTGCATAATATCATCTGTCATGTATAAGTATATTACCATGAATTTATCACCGAGTAATACTACGGAACCAATATTAGGAGACTAATAAAAAGCTAATGAGTGTAACTAGAGAAATAATATGTGGTAAAAGAAGAAAGAGAAAAAAAAAATGCCTATTGACCACTTATTGATTAACAAACTATAAGCTCTCTAAACTTTTTCTTTTTCCCTTTATTGACGGGATTTGATTACCCACGGATTTTGTTGCCATTTAATTAAAGTTTCATCTGTAATAATATACCAAATATTTTTTCTCTATTATCAAATAATTTTCCTTCAGCATTTGCCCTGGAAATTTAGCCAAATTCATCCGATTTTTCAATGAAAGATTTTACAGTAATGTGCATCAAAATTTTTCAACAGATTTTTCGCCCCTACGTACCAATGTCACACTTATGGATGGATTTTTGGTTGGTAATTATAGGGCCAAAGCTTTCTTAACAAATTTACTGTCAATAATGAGTGTCAAACATTTCGAAGGATTTTACATTGATAATGAGAGTCAGATTTTTTATCTGTAATATGCTTAAGAAGACCGGTAAGAGTTTTATTTATTGACAGACAATAATCCGTCGGCAAGGTATAACACAATTTTTTCCCATCAAAATTTTGCCTTACTAGTGTCTACTTAGAATTTTTTCGATGGTGTATTTTGTTGGTTACAACTTGATTAATCACCTAAACTTTTTCTAATGCATTGTAAAGAAAAATCAATAATCATCCTTAATCTTTGAAAATAACTTAGCTAATCGAAATTAGTATTCAATTTTGCTACAAGGATATTCTCAAATAAATAAATTCTAAGTAGACAACACCAAGTGCTAGCTAGAGATCGAACACTTGTCACATATCATCATATGGTAGTAATAAACTAATAATAATTTAAGGAACGTGCTTCCATGTTTTCTTGAACGCTTTATGCAATGACATTATTTAACGGCAAAGTCTACCAGCTACTTATAAACTCAATTTAGTAAAACAAAAAAATTAGCACATAAAAAAAAACATAACTATGACTTTATCCCTTTGAAATTTGAATAGTTTAAAATTTGTACATTTCAAACCGACACATAATAATAATGTTGAAACCCAATTCTGTAGGAGATGTAAGTTGTTTTCAAAATGATTAGGTATATAGTTTTTCACGTGGCAATGGTGATGATGGTAAGTGATTGGTATTATATATTGAAGCAACAACCAAATAAAGAGCAAAGGTGGTTAGGATTATCTTTAATTAATTAACCAATTTAATAAAAAGAAAGAAGGAACAAATAAAGTGCATAATGCGTTCAAATGTATGTGGCCGCTTTCTCCTTTGGTTGTAGAGTTTAGCCACATTTTTTAATCTTCTCATTTGTTTATTAATTACTAAACAGCTCGTGTAAGTTTTTTTTCTTTCACATTAACTACTGAATTGGTATTTGTTTGGATGATTTTTTATTTCATCTATATGTCTAATCATACGTCATAATTTTTTTAGAAAAATTCTACCATGAAGATACTAAAAGTGTCTTTTAGTTATGGCACTTTAATTTTTTAAATCAATAATTATACACAATCAAGTGTTTTTGACAACCAAATTTAGTCAAGTTAATACATCACATGCACCTTTCATTTTGAAATTAGGATTCCTTAATTTCCGTTCCTTCCTTTTCTCGCTCACAATACATGCGTTTTCAATTTTCTTCTTCTTTTTTCTCCTCTTCTCATCATTCTTCTTCTTCTTCGTTAACTCCTCATGCTTCTTTCGATTACGACGGCAGCAGCGGCGGCGACAACAAGGAGAAGGACAATGAAGACGACACAATAGATAAGAAAAAGACAGCAGCGACAATGATGATAATGACAACGACAACAATAGGAAGAAGAAGCCCAAAACCACGTAAATAGGAGGAGCAAGAGAAGTAGCAGTGGTAGCAGGAAGGTTGAGTACATTTGAGTACATTTGAGTGGTACTTCCAATAATTCAAAATCCGTTTCTACTTTCATTCAAAACCCGTTTCTATTTTCATTAAAATCCAATTCAGTTTTTATATATGAAAATCCGTTTCTACTTTCATTCAAAACCCGTTTCTACTTTCATTCAAAAACCGTTTTTGTTTTCATGAAAATTCAACTCAGTTTTTATATATGAAAATCCGTTTCTATTTTCATTCAAAACCCGTTTCTGTTTTCATTCAAAAACCGTTTCTATTTTCATGAAAATCCAATTCAGTTTTTATATATGAAAATCCGATCCGTTTCTACTTTCATTCAAAACCCGTTTCTGTTTCCATTCAAATTTCGTTTCTGTTTTCTTGAAAATTCAATTCAGTTGTTTATACTAAATCTGTTTCTGCTTGTCTTCCAAATGGGTTTCTGTTTTTTAAAAATAACCAATTCAGTTTTTCGTCAACAACAACAACACCAACAATAACAAGGACAACACCAACAATAACTGGAACACCAATACCAACAACAAGGAAGAAGAAGTGACGATGACGGTGAGGGCGACGGTGAGGGCGACGACAACTACGACAACGACGACAGCTGCAATGACGACGGTGGCGGCTGCAGTAACGACGTCGGTGGTGCTGCAATAACAGAGGAGAAGAAGAAGAAGGAAGAAGAAGAAGAAGGAAGAAGAAGAAGGAGAAGAAGAAGCGCGTTTTGAATTTTTGGGGAGAGTGTAGCGCATGTAACGGGTGAGAGTAGGGAAAAATCACTTGGTTGGACTTGATTGGGATAAATGCTTGAATGTGTAGCATTACTGTTTTTAAATATATGATATTTTAGTTTCACCAAAGGAACATGAGATAATTTTCTAGTGCTATTAAGTGATATATATGGGATCAGTGCTACCCAAACCCCTCTAAAATAGAGGGTAACTTACTCCTCGTTACGTCTCAGATTTTTATTGGTTAAGAAAAAAATGATTAGATACGTATAGTTAATTTTAACCCTCCATCTTACTCTAATTTTGACAATCCAATCTATTAACTATAGTATAGGCTCAAGTTATTATAAACTATTACTATTTATAGTATAATTATCTAATCTAATTCGACTATAGGTCAATAATACTAATTCTATCAGTTTAGCCCTTATAAATAATCAGATATTTTTTGAAAGGTAATGTTATGTTTAAAAATATATACTTTAAAATGATAAAAATACTATATATCAACCCATCAAAATTCAATCGTGAAATATTTATGTATGTATATATGTATTATTTAGGTCATTTTTAATATATTTTTTTATATTTCAACATGTATTTTATATTAATAGTTAATTTAATGATTAAATTTTAATGTGCAAATAATATTAAAAAAAACTAATAGAATAGTACAAACTCGTTGTCTTACATTGAAACTCACTTCAGTATTTTTGAAAAATGAAAATCAAGATAAAGAAATAAAAACAGTAGCATTTTGTATAGCGTATAAGTTATTTTGGCTTTTTTTTTTTATAATCTTGTTTTATGACGTCTTTTTTTTTTTCAGAAATAATGATAAAAAGGTGATAACTATAAATCATTTTGATCATCAATTACCCGCAAAACAAGATTTTGTTTTCATTGGATATCAAATACGACATTACATCGAATCAATTTCCGGCCCGTTTGGATTGGTCTTTTTTTAAAAAAGACATATATTTTTTTATTTAAAAAAAATACTTTTCATCAAATTTAAATTATTTAGATACATTTTTTAAAAAAGTACTTCTATTAAAAAAATAAATTTTATATTTTTTTAAAAAGTCAATAATATATTGTTTTAAAAAAAATAAAAAAAAACAATTTCTATTAATAAAATATTTTTTAAATAAGATAAAAAAAAATTTTTTAAGTCAATTTCACTTATCCTTTAAGGTGAACTGTGATGGTAGTTTATTCGTTTAAGGTCTTTTAGTTGGTTTTGATTGTATTATTCGGATTTCAGATGGAGGTTGGCTTATGGGCTGTTTTGGCAGTATTCAGGCGACTTCTAGCATGAGGTGTGAACTCTTTATCATTTGAAAAGATCTTGGTCTTGCTTGGACTGTGGGATACAAGAATGTTGTATGTGAGATGGATTGTCTAGATGCCCTTCAGCTTATTCAGCTTGAATCGAGTCCTTCAACTGTTGAATATGACTTAGTCTGTAAGATCAATGACATTCTTTTAAGGAATTGGTCAGTGCAGCTTTCTCTTATTCAACGTTCGACTAATACAGTTGTAGACTTCATGGCACGTTGTGCTTCCTCATCTCAGTATGATTATAAGGAATGGTTATCGCCTTCGATTGATATTCTAGCTCGTGTTCAGTATAATCTAACCCCTCAGACTTTTTTCTTTTTGCTTTGTTTCTTTGTAAAAAAAAAAAAAAAAAAAAAACTTATCCTTCATCCAGTGCGGCAGTTGTAATACCAAAGTATCACTTTATGCTTACTCACTCTCCAAAAAGGCACTCAGGGATTACATCCATAATCAGCAATTTAAAATTTAAATATAGAAAGTCTAAAAATATATCGTATGTGTAAAATATAAGGTGTTGCTACGATATCATTTCTAATTCAAGAGATAATTTATTCACTCTAATGTATTAATTCATAATTAACTCAATAAATATTATTTTTTGGAATTTAAAATATACTCTTATTCGAATAAGAGTTTTATTAGGCATTTTGTGTTTTTTCCTACAAGATGAACCAATAACATAATATTTTTTTTTTTCGTTCTTCCCTATCGTACAAAAAGGATAAGTGATATAACATATGGTTTTTTTTTAATTTTCTATGGTCATTCTTAATTAAATTCAATGAAAATTGGAAAATAGATAAGTAATTGTGTACATTCAAATTGTAAAAAAATTATTTATTAAATTAATTGTGAACTAATATATTATAAAGAGTAAATTATTCCTTAAATTAGAGAAGGTAGCGTAGTTTTCATCAAAATATAATATAATACGGTGTAATATTTGAAAATTATGTGTACAAAATATAATAAGTACAAATGTAAAAAATAATAAATAAAAATATAAAGATTAATTTATACACTAGTTCTCTATAGTTTGAGTAGAATTGTAACGAGATCCTTATAATTTAAAAGTTTATAATTGAGTTATTGTATCCATTAAAAATTTGCAATTTAGTCCCTGTTAGGATTTGACGTTAAAAAATCGTTAAATAATGTATTATTATGATTGTACCCTCATTATCTCTTGTGCTTCACTCCAAAAATAGACTACACTGAAAGCGAATTAAAGGGAAAAAAAGAGAAAAATTTGAGGGAAAGTGAGGGAGAGATTATAGTTTAATTTCCTTCCTTGTGAATTTGGGGATAACTAACATCGTTTTTGGAATGAAGGGATAATTTAGTCAATTAAAAATTCATCTAATACATGTGATCTCACAAATGATAATAATATGAAATATGTTAGAGAATATTTTGTTAAATTAAATGCATTTTTTACTCCAAAGACTAAATTATAAATTTTTAATAAATACATAGACTTAATTACAAACTTTTAAACTTTATGAATTTGGTTGCAATTTTACTCCAACTATAAGAACTTAGTATATAAATTAACCCCATATAAATTACGTAATTTATAGATATAAAATACTTAATAATTATATGCTGATTACTTAACTTCACTCGCCGTACTATATATGATGTTTAATTTGGAGCTCATTTTCGTGAATATTTAACAATGTAACTTGAAACTCAAAAATCACTTTAGTGTAAATAGCTAAGGACTACTTTGAGTCTATATAGTTTATATATATAATTTTGGAAGTGTTTTAGATATTCTTAGAAATTAGATATTTTTATATTTTTTATCATTATTAATCATTAAAAATATAGAAATATCTTATTCCTGAAATACCTGAAAGTGGATGAAACGCTTACTATAATTTTTAGCAATGAAAAAAATTATGATAATATATATGTGGGGAACTCACATGAGTGCGCCAACCCCAATAATTTTCAATTTTTTTTTTCCAATTCTTCCTTCGCATCATCATTATTCCTGGTAAATATTATAAACTTAGATTATTAATTTAGACCTTAAAATCATTTTTCAAGAACTAGACTTAAATACTGAGTTTTGTTTATGTGGTTGGCTTGCTGCAGATAAGGTTCAACCGTACATGTATCTTTCATTGTTAAAACAAAAATGAAACTATTCTATCCAAATTTTCCCCCATTTCCCGACCAGTGCCATTTGATTTTCATTCTTTATATTAAAATTTCTATATGCAAGAGATAACTATCAAAATGATTGCATATTGACAATTAACAAGTTGTAATTTTTTTTATTAATATCTTATAATAATTTTATTATTAAAATGAAACATATTGCTTAACAGCTTAAAGAAAAAATATATCGAGTAGGACCCCATGTTCTGTTGCTTGATTATTCCTAGTTATATCCTTAATTATTAATAGAGAATAGTTATACATTATTATATTATTATATTCTTGAAGAGTTTTTTTAGTTATACATTATTATATTATATTATTCTTGAAGAGTTTAAAATGTATGGATTAATATTGGTAAGTATACAAGTATACTTTAACTAATGAAGAAGAAATAGCGAAGGTGGTGGACCGCAAATTAGAGGAAGGATGTGTGCGGTTAATCTGAATTTTTGCAAGAGGATTAGAGGAAGGTGGGGGGTAATTGGAGCTGTGGCAAAAGAAAAAGGGTAAAAGATAAATATCTTTACCATGGGAGGGATTGGTATTGGATTTTTTGCCCCTAAAATATCCTTCGTTGTATATAATTTATTAAAAAAACTGTTGTTTATATGATTTGAACCCAAAATTTCTTGATTAAAGTATTAATCACATGACATCTCAACTAATTTAATTTACTTATTTTTTTTATACATATTTATTAATAAATAAAAGCGTGAATCAATAGACACCTACCTAATAAAGTGGATAAAATTGATTTTTTATTTAAATAAATTAAAAAATATATTTTATCAAAATAAATAGATTTACAGATATTTACCTAATTAAGCTTCGTGTCTAGTGCCGTAGAAAGTGGGTGCGTGAGGAAATAAACGAATGTCACGGTTATTAGGGGGTGCGGCATTGATGCAACATTTTGAAGCAAGAGCCACGAGGACGCGGCATTCGAAGTGAAGTGTATTGTCGCGATCACTTCCTGCGGCACTGGTTCACGTTAACTTTTATATAAGGTAGCTGCATGGCAGCTCACACCATTCACTCCCAACCAAATTCAACAATCACCTCATCATTCTTTCACAAATTTTTGGTCTTGGCCATGGATGATTTATTGATTATCCGTTAGCACCGAACGCAGTCATACATGAGTGTGAAGACGGGATTTGGTTCTAATCTGAGTCGCCGGTGGTGTTTCAGCATAAGTATTATGACAAAACCAGAACAAGTCTTCTTGTTCAATCTAGGAGGTGGATTTAGGGAGATAAGGAAAGTTTGATATCGCTCCCTATCACTACAGCCCAATGGTAGATTTGTGCACTTGTTGATATGGCTAAAGAATGACGAATACATGCAGGTCATTTTAGGATGTCATCGCAGATTGATGTCCCAACATGTCATGGTTTTTTTGGTTGAGTATGGCGAAGCTAGTAGCCCGAGTGCGCCGCTTGTTGCCAGATTGGTCATTTTAGGATGTCAACGCAGATTGGTGTTCGCATTATAGAACCGTCTGTGCCAGACGTGGAGATGGAAACGGGAGATACGGAATCTGATTCGGATTATGTTTCAAGTTCTTCATCTGACAGTCCGCAAGACGATAAGCGTATCCCAGATACTCCAGCGGGGTGACATCCCTGTTATATCCTGCCTGCACCGCATCCAATTCCACGCCTTGCCGACGTGCCTTGTTTCTTTCAGCAGCTTAACTTGGACGAAATGCATAGTGTTGATCCATTGAAAGTGAGGCTTGCCAATGATTATAATACCGATGGAGGTGCAGAGTTCCGAGATGGACATCGGATGAAGAACCGGGATGCGGTTTACACGACAGTGAAGAATTACAACATCTAGAGGAATGAAGAGTATAAGGTCATTGAGTCGGACAGAACATTCTAGATGTAAGCATGCGACGGATGCCTGTTCGTGGAGCATTCGTGTTGCATTGAGGCAGAACATACGCTATTGGTAAGTACCTGTTGCACGGAATTATGCTTGTAATATTTTCATATTTCATTGCAATTTGATTAATTGTGATGTTGTTATAGGGAGGTTCGCAAGTTCGGCGGCACACACTCGTGTCTAGCACCAATAATGTCAGCTAACCACTCACGGTTGGATAGCAGTCTAATGTTCGCTGTCATTCTACCAATGGTGAAGACAAGTCATTCTGTTTCCGTTCCTGTTCTGCAAAGTGCTATTCAGAAAAGTTATCACTTCAAGCTATCGTATCGTAAGGTGTGGATTGCTGATGAAACCCGTCCCGATGGGTAATTTCATAGCATTAGTCGACTAATTATCACCCTTTCATCACTTAAACACTGGCAAAATAGGTCTAATTGCACTTAGTAGTTCCTTAGGGCTGTAATTGTAATTATCTGCTATTTCGGTCAATATTTACTATATTTTGAACTGTTTCCTGTTCCGCACGATGCCTTGATGTGTGTGCTTAAGTGTTTCAGGATCTAACGGGCAAAGTTCGGAGCGAAAGTGGCCGGAAAGAGCGAAAGGAACGAAAAGATCGCAACAAAACCTAGAAGGCCATTTCTGGACCCCATGCTTACGCACAGAAGGAAGCCATGCGTACGCATCCCTGCCTTGGGCGGCACGCCCATTTGGTAGATTCGTCACTAATGCGTATGCATATGAAGCTTCCATGCGTATGCATTGGGGGGTTTCATCATCTATAAATAGAGGAGCCTTTCACCATTTCAAGGGAACCTTTCACTGTTATTCTGTCCGTTTATTTTCCTACAATCTACGCTTTTTCATACTACTATGTTGCCAATTTATTTTCATGCTTTTATGATTTCAACAATTAGTGAGTACAGTCCCATAGTGTCTCGGTTGTGGGGTGAAATGTGCAAATGACCTTAGCTGCGAGTCCCATTAAGATCGGATGGGAAGGAACGGGTTAGACCCGTAATGCTATTCGTATGCCCCTGCTAGAAAAAGGGTGAGGTCCCTGCGACACGGATTCATCACAGTGATCACGGGTACAAGTGCATTAGGACCTGGTGACAACAGGATTTCTAAAGAGTTCGTTCAGCCCCAGTTGTTGGATCGCAGACTCCAACGCCAATCCAGTCGAGTGCATTAGGGCCTGGTGACAGCAGGTTTCTAAAGAGTTCATTCAACAACTGATTATTGGGTTGGATCGCTGATTCCACCGCCATGCTTGCACCCTTGTTAGTTCAATCCGGTAACACGGGTTAACTCGAGTCCATCGTGGGAGTAGTATCTCATCGCTAGTATGCCACGAATATGCGGAGGTTCTTCCTAGGTTACAGCTCATCCGATCTGGGACGTAACAGTGATCATAGGGATGCACAATATTTCAACCCACGTTCAGGATACTCTGTTATTATCATTGTTATTTACCTGCTTTCAACTGCCTTCAACTGCTTTCAAACTGAGAACTGCTTTCAAACCAAATCAACTGCAACCAAACCCCAATAAAAAATAAACTTTCCCTTTCGCTTCCTGAGCAGAATGACCTGAGTCCCATACTCGGTATTTTGGTTGTACCCCTGTGACACTTTTTAAACATTCTGACACCGCCTGGGAGGGATAAGGAGCTTTCAACTACAACGACAAAAGTTCCCCCACCCGAGCGGGCGTGTCAATTGTGAAGAAGAAGACAATCGTTATTTTATGCGGGCAGTGGGAGGAGTCCTACAATAAGGTGCCTCATTTGCTACAAGTCTTTCAACTGTTTTTCCTGGGGACGATCACGAACTTGGAAATCATGCCTTATTATAATGGGCACATGGTGGACTGAGATTCACATCAGTTTGATAAAGTATTTTGGTCGTTTCCCCCTTGCATCGAAGCTTACAAGCACTGCAAGAATTTCATATCCATTGACGGTACCCATCTTTACGAAAAATATGGTAGGGTGTTGTTGATCGCGATTGTACAAGATGAGAATGACAATATTTTGCCGATCACATTTGAACTTGTTGAATCTGAGTCCACCTAGTCGTGATCGTTCTTTCTCTCGAACCTAAGGAGACATGTTACTCCACAACATGGTATCATGATAATTTCATATAGATCTCAGGCCGTCAGAGCTGCACTGAATGACCCGAGGAACGATTGGTGTCCCCCAAGTGCACATCATGCATATTGCATAAGGCACATGGGTGCCAACTTCATGTCTATGTTCAGAAATGGTCAAGGAAAAGAGTTCATCACTAACGCTGGTTACAGTGCATCATTGAAGGGGGCAGACCACTATATGCAGTGTCTGGATGAGCTGAATGCGGACATGCATCGGTGGGTTTCGAACTTCCGCAAGGATTTGTGGATGAAGCATGTTAACGAGGGTCGTCGCCTACATCGATATTCAATTGTTTGGTTTTGGGTTCATTTTGTTATATGACCATTTTCATTTTATTTTACTGTTACTCTTCTTCTTGGCTTCCTTAAGTACTTCATTCTAATTTCTACTCTATAATATCATATCAGTATCATTTTAATTTACTTTCACATTCACATGTCCATATAAAAAGAAGATAAGTAAGTATAATTGAGAGAATAAATTTTAGAATCAATTCTTAACCTCAAAACTTGAAAATGGATTGCTACAAATTATTGTTTCAAATAAATAGATATTTGATAGCCAAAATCAAGTTGAAAAGAATTATCCAAACAAATTTGGTACAACGTTCAATGCTTTTCAACGTGCGTTCATGATTTCATGCTCCTGTAGCCAAAACTAAACAATTGAATATCGATGTAGGCTATAGCGATTATCCATCTTCTACATAGTTTCCCACAAAATCGATGTAGTCCATACCGATGTTGTACTTAACATTTAAAAAGAAAATGGATTCTGGTATATAATGTTGTGTTTATTTTTTATGGGACAAAAGAGTTTTTTTATTTTATTCCAAAAAAAAGTCTCATCATGACTCACAATCTATTCTTTGAATAATTATAAGCTTTTAAAGCTCCTATATTTACTCTATCATATGAAGCCATTAAAATTTTATGAACATTTTTTACACCTCTTGTTGATTTCAGACATTGTTTCCTTCCAGGAGTAGCTAATACATGTGTGAAACCTTCAGAAATTAACTAACTTCATATTTTCCTTCAGAGTTTCTCCTAAAAATAATCATTGCTTTACATCCCTCTCTTATTAGTGTTCTTTTTCTCTCTTTAGGCAAATATTTTTTTATCAACTACTAATTCAAGTTGAGCTACTTTCATTTCCATTTTAAAACCTTCTTTTGAGCAAAGAATATGCTTCCAGTGAACATTTTGCTTATCTTAACTTTTAGTTTAATTATGGATACTAAAACCAGCAACATTTGTGTATCGTTTGTAAAATTCTCCTTCTTCTTCAGATGTATCAAAGAGCATGCTAACTTTGGGTTTTAGTTCTTCTTCATATTTTAGAATCCACCCCTTTTTTGTGTTTAGTGTATCATCATTTACCGCATTTAAAAGTGCAACTGAATCAACTCTATTGTCTTCAATTCCATTAAAGTATACCTAATAAATAGATTAAAAGTATATTTAAAAAAAATTGTGTCTTTTTTTCGATAGTTCAAATTTCAACTCAAGGAAGAGATTAGAATTCCTAAAGAGTACATAAAAGTACATCAAAATATATAAAACATAAAATAAGATTACATTTTGCGCGGATAGAAAAATTTATTTCACGTGAATAAGAATAGAAGAAGACAATATAAATTATGAAATGATACATTGTCTTACTTAAACAATTAGATGATTGGCTTCAGGTTGAAACACAAAGAGTAATGCACAGTTAGGTGAAAGTTTTCTTTTTACCTTTTCCAAATAAAAGTTGAAACTAAAAAGGCAACTCGAAAGATGATGTCGCAGAGTTTAAAAAAAACATTAAAATGTTTTATCACATGCCTTCTTTATAACTTAAAAAAAATGTGCTTTAATCTGAATCATGTAAAACAATCTAATGATTTAAATTGCATTCTCATGTGTGTGTGTGTGTTAAAGGAGTAAAAATGACACTTCTTGATAAATAAAATTAATGAGTAGGTCATGCTAAATTTGTGAACTGCAAATAAATAAATCTCTGTAAAATTGCAAAATCTAATACCCAACCACAAATTAAGTACTTCCGCAAGTATGGTTTACAAAACAAATAAATCAACATGTCTGTACTTTCTTTTCCCCTAATATTACAATAAAAGACACTGACATAGTCTTTTAAGTATTATTTAATTGACCCAAACTTATTGATTCTGATTTACCACTTCGAGTCCTTACTATTGCCTTTGGATATTTGGGTGCAAAATTAATTATTTGATCTAATTCATTTGTTCCTGGATTTACATATGATGTCCGTTGTGCATGTACTGGCTTTCTTTCACGCTTATTGGTAGGAGCTAACATGTTAATATCTTGCGCATTCCTCTTTGAGTTATAACTTCGAGCACTGTCAATGACTTTACTTCGAAGAAAATTAAGTTGGTTTAGAAGCATACTCACAGTTAATTCCTTGTGCAGTACCTCACATTTTTTTCATAACCAAAAGAGCAACATTAAAAATAATTAGATTGCAACTTATTAAAGGTTTAACCACATGAAATGAGACTAAAAAATGCATACAAAGTAACCATATAAATTAGAATTGTAACATACTCAAATCTAGTGAACTCACTTTATCCCACTGCTCCATTTTAACGAAAGGCTCCCACATCTCCATCAGCTTCATTACAAACAAACCACAATCTTAACTGCTAACATGAAAAAGTATTTATTAAATATTTCGTTATGTTAGAAATAAATTATCTATTAAAAAAGAAAACTGATGTAAGAAAATCACTCACAAATTCAGTTAACCTGGCAAGTCCACATACTCTATTTGCAGTCTACCATTATGCTTTGAGTTGTGCAAATCAATTTTATTTGCATGGCTAACTATATTGTCTAAATAGTACCACTAAATATTAAACAATTATTATGGATTAATCAAACATTTAGATTTTCATAAAGCAAACCAAACATAAATTTATTGCATGATTATCTATGAATTCACGGTCCCCTCCAAGACTCATTCTATGCAACAAATCAAGCACATAGTACATCCATTGCAAAAAGCCATTAATGATACACATAACAACATGGCATAAATATATGCAATAGTAAAAGTTCACTCATTATAAAATACATATGGTCACCATAATCAATAGCAAGTACTTGAAATATTGTAACTATATAATATGAGGAGAAAAATAAATTGACGTGGATACGTTAATTTAATGTCATACCAATTTTCCATCCTTAAATCTCTCTTTGTCAAAGTATAGTGGGTTATACCCTTTAGCCATGGGGCATATTTTTTGCATTTCAGGATCTTTTGAAGCCTTTCATTTTAAAACTTTTATTTAAACATATTAACTTAAAAAAATAAAAAATCTTTACCAGAAATTGGTAGTCCTAACACTGCTCCAACCACATTCCAGTTTATAGGGATCCGACGAGCTCCTGTAATCATCCCATGACTTATCAAATCATAAGATTGTACCAACGCGAGCAGCAAGTTGTGGTTCACTTGAATCTACGGTATCTCTAAAAGTGAACCAAATCCAATTGCTCTAATATCATCCTTTTGTTCGCTAGTTAAATTACCATCAAAGGTAGTAATATTGTTCGGCGAGCACCACATATCCACCAAATAATAAATCAAACACAATTATGCATCTATATAACACAAGAACAATATTTAACTATCACTAACAAAATAGAAACAACAATAATAGGCAATTAAATCAACCAAATCAACAACAACCACAAACAAAGATTTTTAGCATGGAAAACCGTCTCAATATGAGAAGTAAAAATCACGGGTTGTCCAGACCAATGAAATAGCTCCACTATAATCAAATATGAGGTACAAGAGAGTCACAAAATATAGCACAACTTGTGCATACAACTAGTTAAAGCACCAAAGTAAAAAGAGTTATAAAATGAGAATGAAGAGATCAAAATACCAAAAATAAGGGCTTCAATTCGAGCTCCATTTCTCCCTTGATAGAGCTCAAACAAAATCTCCAACGTTCAAAATGAAGAACCAGATGAGGTGGATATAAAGTTCAAATTTCAAGCAGATCTAACGGTGAACGGGTGAGAAAATGCAGATTGAAGTTGTTGCCGTCACAAAAATCCGAAAATGATGCTCTTCTCTTCTTCTTTCAATAATGGTTTCCCTCTCTTCCAAAATCTTCACAAAATTTGAGAAGTTATACAAATCAAATAAGACAATAAATACAATATATCTACTTGGAATCCATAACTTTGACAAAAAAAAAACATTCTAATTGTTGCAAAATTAAATATTACCAAAAATTGTGTTTCTGAAAATACTATAAAAAAATTATAAAAAGATAAATTAGATAACTTTAAACTAATCAAACAATATAATTGGTTACTTTAAAGATTGGGTATATATATATATATATATATATATATATAAAGTTAAATTGAGATCAAATCAATAAAAGCCTTGCGTATTTTGAAATAAACAATAAAAAATCACTGGAACTAAAATATAAGTACATCTAAAAAAGGTGAAATCACCAAATTCAATTAAAAAAAAATATAAAAAAATTGAATGATCACAACTGATTATACAAATCAAACAATAAAAATCATTACTAACAAGGCAATAATATTATCACAATCAAACACTTATCATCTTCTTGCAATAAAGATTTAAGCAATGGAATCCTATAACAACATAACGCTGCAAATAGCAATCAAAATATTGAGTACGTGTAAAATGTTAAAATCACAAAATTCAATTAAAAAAGCTACCAAGTAACCTATTATATACACAAATAATAATGAAAACCAAACAAACAAAAACAATGTTATTAAATCAATATAACTAATACAATCCAACTCTACTACTCTTTTGACAAGAATAAAGCCACATAGTTCTTAAACAATTAAAAGCAAAGAATAATAAGAAAAATAAGAAATAAGTAATTAAATTTAAGAGATTATCAACATTAATCAGACATTGAAGTTACATACCCAACAACAATCATATGCAAGGAAACAAATATATTTATTAAAAACAAACATCAAAAATAGCTTATCAAAATTGATCCTTTTAATGACGGAGTTTGAGTACATCTCATTTTTAGAAAATTCATTTTTGCAAAAAGAGAATTAAATCAATAAAATCCTTACATATTCTAAAATATACATGAAGATATCACCTAAATCAAAATGCTTAGTACATCTAAAAATGAGAATCGACCAAACCCAATTAAAAGTTGAACAAAATAAATAAAATAACGCAATTATTAACACAAAGTTAACAATAAGAGCATCCATAATCAAATCAATAATACTGCCACAAGCGAACACTTATCATCTTCTTATAATAATTAAGCAATGGAGTCCTCTAACAATAACACCCCAAATAACAATTAATAATCTAATAAAAAATAAAAAACAAACAAATAAGAAGTAGATACTACAATCAAAATATTGAGTACATCTAATAATGAAAAATTCTAAAATCCAATTTAAAATGCACCAAGTAACCTATTACGACATAACTTATTATAAAAATCAAACAAGCAAAACACATGAAATAAATATTATGTAACTAACACAATCAAACACTAATATTCTTTTGACATGGATAAACCCATGTAATTTTTACAAATCAAATAAGAAGAACCACTGCAATCAAGTAGATAGTATTGCCACAGTTAACAACTAACTCTTTAATGACAAGAATAAAGCAATGAGTTTCTAGAAAAATAAAACGCAACAATAGCAAATAATAATTCCAAAAACAAAAGGAATCAGGAAAATAACTTAGAGAAATCAGGAGCCCTAATAAAATATTTGAAGAACAAACCCAACAAAAACCATATAACAAATCAAATAAAAGAACAGTAACCATAATTAAACCATTACCACTCTAATAATTTAGAACGAAAAAAAACTCAAAAAAAAAAAAATACCAACAACAACATGCAACATTGCAATTTGAAGACTCATTATATGTTATAGAAAGACGTGACACAAACCTTTGATGAGTGGGAAGTACAAGGTGGGTTGGGAATAAAAAAGAAACCCTCAACGGAGGCAAAGGAAAGAATGCCAACAGAGAAAGAGGGAACACGAATTGTTTGACTTCTAAGCATTATGTATGTAAAGGAATCAGGACAAGCAATATATTTATCAACTGGAGCTGGCCTATTTTGATTTCTTTTTAAATTGAATTTGAAATTTGAGAACTCCTTTGCACTAGTACGACAAAATATCAAAAGTCATGCGAAAATATGCCAGAAATACAGTTGGTACGCATAGGAACAAAAAATTTTTTGGACAATTTATGAGTACGGCACCGGTACGGCTCCGATGGCTTGGGTACGTATTCACTGTGAAAAATTTAAAACTGTGTCATTTTTAATATTATTTTATTTTAATATTTTGAGAATTACTTAGCGTGACTTTTAGTTTGTCAACTAAGGTGACTTTTCAATTCATTTCTTCTCCGTTGCCTTGTAGTTCAAGGGAAAAATGGCCCCATCTCATTGTTCATCACACACTGTCTGTATTATTAAGGAGAAAGACGAGCAACACAACATTAGCAAGATGAGAGAGTTAGCCAGAGACAGAACAAGGTATTCCACATATCTTTCTCTCATTTTTTTTCTTATATTCCTCTGCTGAATTTTCTGTCCATGTCTTGTATTTTTTATTCGTTTCATTAATATATCCAATTTTTTTGCCATGTTGACCAAAGTTTGGGTTTGACTTAAAATGACAAAATGTCTCGTTTTTTGTATGTTGAATGTGTGATATAAATATAGCTTTATAGATCATTTGGTTTGTTTATTTTTTTTATTTGTTCCATTAGTACATCTTACTTCTTTGCCCTAATGACCAAAGTCTAGTTTTGGCTTAAAATGACAAAATGCATGTATTTTTGTGTGCTTAATATGTTATATAGCCATATAGATCATTTATTTTTTTATTTTTGTTTTATTTGTTCCACTAATACATCCAACTTCTTTGGCATGTTATCCAAAGTTTGGGTTTGGCTTAAAATTTCTATTTTTTTGTGTGTGCTGAATATGTGATATAGCCATATAAATCATTTGGTTTTCTATTTTTTTATTTGTTCTATTAATACAATCTTTTTCTTTGTCCATGGTTTAGCTTAAATGTCTATTTTTTTTTCTTTAAAATTATCTATGAGATGTCTTTAAAAGACCAAATAATAATAATATATATGACATATCTAAAAAGAAAATGTATTACTATAGATACCTAACCATGACATTCATTTTGGATATTATCTTATAAGTGCACAAGAAATAAAATGATAACATTCAAACAAAATGAAAATAGTATTACATATGACATACAGAAAATGCATTATTATTATAAACACCTACCCATTACTGCCGTTTATTTGAATATTATTTTATAAGTGCACAAGAAAAAAGTGATAACATTCAAACCAAATTATATACCAAAACTCATTAATATAGAGGCTTCTGTAGTGTTTTTCCATTTTTCATCTTTTTTATACATAATCATAGGTTAAAATTATATAGATATGATTGACACCCATAAATAAAATTTTATTTTTATAACAATGGAAACTTTATCATTTACGTATGTCAAGCCACACTTGCGGCTATAATGGCTATCAAAGTAATTACCATTGAATCATCAATTTTTTTTTTTAAAAAAAAGAGAGTGCAAATGAGAATAATCAAAACGAGATTAAAGGAATAGAGTTTGAAAAAAAAATTATGCAGTTCAATCAAAATCATGCTATCAATCACATTGTATATAATACAACAATAAATTCAGAAAGAGATAAAAAAAAATAATCTTAAAAAAATGCATTACCTAACTAGTGTTGGAAATGATGGTAGAGAAGGAAGGAGACGCAACTAGCACACAATGATACGGTGAGGAAAAAAAGAGCGTATATAAAGAGCGCAGGGAGAATCGAACGTTAAACCAAAAACTGGAAAGAGCGTGTTTTGGGTTGAAAATGTTTTCAATTGGGATATCTAAAAATACAAAGAACAAAAAAAAAATAATGTTTTCAACTTTGTTCTATCTTTTTGAAAAAAAATTCTTTGAAAATAATTTGAATATACTAAATCAATCATTTTTTTTTGTCTTATTTTCATTTTCACTGAAAATGGAAATGAAAATGACCAAACTAATCAGCTCCTTAATCGACTACGTATGCAACATCGAGAATTTTCTACTTTGTTAGCTAGAATTGGAGTGACACTGATATGGATATGCAATTAAACAAAGTAAATGCTCTTCTTGATGTATCGGAAGACATGTACATGATATGTATATATTTAACGTATTTTATTTCCACATCGTTGGTGAATATTCTAATGAAGGTTTGATTGTAGATGGACAAGTCTTTCATACAAATGATGATAATGCTATTGAAGCTATTGAAATAGTTCAACTGAGAGAGACAATTACAAATTAAATATAAAACAATTATACTAGATGATTAATGGTTATCACTTTTTTAGAAATGAAAATTAACAACTATTTTTTTATCATATAGTTTTAATTTTGTCTTCTATTATTTTCGTATATTGAAAAATAGTGACAAGAATGCTTGTTATTGCTTATTTTGTTAAAGCATCTGTTGTATTATGAATACTTACTTCAAGATAGTAATTTATTTTATGATTGATATTTTATAAATTAATTGCTAAGCTAATAAAAAATTAAATAATTAAAATCGTGTAGAAAAGATAAATATAATTTTACATTTTAAAATCAATATTGAAATGGACGAACCAAACATATTCTTACTATTTTCATCATTTGGAAATGAATCTTATTTCCACAAATCAATCACATTTCTTATAATGTGAAAATTTGAAAATGAAAACAAGAAAGATTTTCGCAAACCAATCATCCTCTTTATTTTGTTGGTTCCATGTCTTTGTATTTTTTATTTGTTCCATTAATACATCCCACTTCTTTGCCATGTTGACTAAAGTCTGGGTTTGACTTAAAATAACAAAATGTTTGTTTTTTTGTGTGTGATATTAATATATCTATATAGATCGTTTGGTTTGTTTATCTTTTTTAGTTTGTTCCATGAATACATATCACTTCTTTGCCCTGTTGACCAAATTTTGGGTTTGGCTTAAAATGTCGACTTTTTTCTTTGAAATTATCCATCAGATGTCTTTAAAAAGACCAAATTCTCAGAGCACTGGTCCTCTTTGGGTTTATGTAATGGTGTTGCAAGATAAAAAAAATATAGAGGAGAAAATATAAATTGGTGTTGCAACTATTGTAGTGACTGTGATAAAGGATCATATTCTAGGATAAAAACTCATTTGGTAAGAGAAAGTGAATATTGAATTGTTGTTTGTTCACAAGTCAATAATAACTATCTTGGAGAATGGAGCAAATAGAAAAATAATTAGTTGAGAAGAAAAAAGATGTCAAAGTTCCTTTTTTTTACTGGAACTACAAGTTTAAATCCACCTAGGAACCTAAGGGGAACAAGAAAAGAAGAGGAGTAAATAGACCATTGATGGAAGCTTTTGCCCTTTTAACAATGAATCAAGGGAGCATTTGAATTGTGAAATAGCAAGACTTTTATGTTCTATTGGTTTGCAATTCAAAATAGCAAGAAATCCTTATTTTATTAGTTCCTTCGCATATGCAGCTAATACAGATATTCCAGGCTATGCTCCACCTAACTACAATGCCATTAGATCTTCATATTTGCAACAAGAGAAGGCTAATATAACAAAGTTGCTTACACCTATGAAACACGTTTGTCAACAAAACGGTGTGAGCATTGTCACAGGTGGTTGGAGAAATCAACATTATATTTCTTATTTGATTTAAACATAATTAATAAAGTAGGAGAGAAAAATGTTCTTCAAGTTATAACAGATAATGCATCTTATTGTAAAGTTGTTAGATCCATTGTAGAATCTATACATCCTCATATTTTTTGGACACCGTGTGTTGTGCTACTTTGAATTTTGCTTTGAAGAATATTTGTAATCCTAAAAATACACCTTCTAATTAAATTGTCTTCACTCAGTGTTTTTGAATTTCTCAAATTACAAAAGATGCTTTACTAATTGAGAATTTCATTATGAATCATTCCATGAGGCTTGTTATGTTAAATAAGTTTGTGAAACTGAAATTACTTCAAGCTGCTAAAACTGGATTTGGTTCGGTGACTATAATGCTTATATAGTTTCAAACCATAAAGCATAGTCTCCAAAGTATGAATATTAGTGATGAATGGCTTTCTATAGGGATGATGATGTTGCAATGGTAATTTTGTGAAAGAAACAATTCTCAATGATCAATGTGGGTTAAAGTTGATTACATTTTGAGTCTTACATGACCTATATATGATATGATTCGAGCTTGTGATACCGACAAACCATGTCTTCATTTGGTTTATGAGTGGTGTGATTCTATGATCAAACAAGTGAAGAAACAAATATATCATTATCAATGAAAGGACTTGACTAAACTCTCAACTTTATATAATGTGGTGTATGACATTCTTCTTGAGAGATGGAGTAAAAACAACACACCACTTCGTTGTTTAGCTCATTCACTCAATCCTAAGTAAGATCACTTGTCTAAATCTCATTTTTTAATTTATTGTTTTAAATGTTCTTTGGTTCTTAGATTGTGCATTGATATTTATTTAATATGTATTATTGCTGAGAATGGTTTCAACAAGATCCAAATAGAGCTCCTCCACATATGGACGATGAAATTTCTATAGGAAGGAGTAAATGTCTTAGAAGTTGATGAACCTCATTTCGATGGGTTATTTCATATCATTAATTGACTACTTATCGACCTCTCACCACTTAAATACTAGCAAAATAGGCTTGTTTGCATTTAGTCGTTCCTTAGAGCTGTAAATGTAATTATCTGCTATTTCGGCCAATATTTACTATCTTTTAAACTGTTTCCCATTCCGTAGGATGCCTTGATGTATGCCTTCATGTATTTCATGATTTAACAGGCGGAGTTCGGAGCGGAAGTGGCTGAAGAGGGCGAAAAGAACGGAAAGATCGCAACAAAACCTAGAAGACCTTTGCTGGAGCCTATGCGTACGCACAACATGAAGCCATGCGTACGCATCTTAGCTTGGGCGGCACGCCCAAATGTTGATTTCGGCACCAATGTGTACGCACCAGAAGCTTTTATGCGTACGCATAGGTCATTTCCAACATCTATAAATAGAGGAGCCATTCACCATTTCAAGAGAGCCTACTTCACATTTCTAGCTTAGTTTTAGGGTTTCATTTTAGGTTTTTGTCCCTTTTTACTAGCCAAACATTTACTGTTTTTATTATTGTCTGTTTATTTTTCTGTTACTCTGGCAAATTTCAGTTTTAATCAATTTACTTTACCATTACTTTGCTGGATTTCAACTTCTATTTTAATCATTTTACTGCCATTACTCTGTCCGTTTAATTTCTGCAAATTTACGACTTTACCCTGCCGTTATGCTGTCCGATTTATTTTCCGCAATTATAATTTCTGTTAGTAGCGAGTAGTTTCCATAGTGTCTCGGCTATGGGTTGAAATGTGTAAATGACCTTAGCTGCCAATCCCTATAGGACGGATGGGGATGAATGAAGTTAAGTCTGTTACCGCTATTTGTAGGCCCCTACCAACAAGGGTGAGGATCTTGCGACATGGATTCAATTTGGTGCGTAAACGCATGAGTGTGTTTCCTGGTGACAGCGAGAATTCACCGAGTTTCTACAACCTCGCGGTTGTTTCAGACTCTCGCCATGCTGGCACCGCTGGTGAGTTCATCCCAGTAACGCGGGTTTACTCGAGTCCATCGTGAGATCGGTATCCTCACAGTTGTGTATGCCAAGGATATGCGGACAGGGATTAATTTCTCCACCCTGTGGTGGTTTGTTCCTTCTAGGTGACAGTTCATCCAACCTGTGATTGGCAGTGATCATAGGGATGTACAGTATTTCAATCCATGGCCGGACACTCTTTTATTATCATTGTCTTTAATCTGCTTTCATTGCACTCTATTCTCAACAATCAAACTGCAACCAACCCCAATCGAAGACAAACATCTCGTTTTTGTGACACATTTTCTAAACGATGACAGGGTGAGGGAAAAGGCTTTCAATGACAAGCCCCATCCCGAGCTCCGTCACGTTTTTGGCGCCGTTGCCGGGGAAGCAGAAATGTTGTTTGTTTTTGGTTGATTGTAAATATGTAAATATTGTGAATATGATAATCTTTTAGTTTTCTTTCATACTTTAGTTTTTGTTTTTATTATGAATTGTTATTTGAATGCTGAGATCGCATTCAAATCCTGGCTCGTTGTTGTTTCATCCTGAAATCGAACGAACTTTACGCCAAACAAGGCAAGCCAGGCGCCGAGCTGAACTTGCGAGGCTGGCATCCGATAACAAGCCTTTTGATTTTTCTAAATCTGATTCCGACTCTGATACACAATCTAGTTCTTCTATTTCGGGTACCACTGCTATGGGAGAAAGACTGACTCTCAAGCATTTGGGCGGTGCTAGTACATCATTCGACAACCAGCCCAACCGATTTCCTGAACTCAATGCCAACTTCGAACTCAAGTCTGGTCTGATTAATCTTTTGTCGAAGTTCTATGGTAGGCCGGGTGAAGACCCCATCAAGCATATAAAGGACTTTGAGGTTATTTGAGCTACCACTAAAAGGACCGGTGGTGACGAAAATGCCGTCAAAGCCTTCGCTCTGCCTTTCTCTTTGCACGATAGGGCGAAGGACTGGTATTGCACTATGATTGCCGAGGTAACCTCTGATTGGTCAGCATTTAAGAAGAGATTCTTGGAAAAATGCTTCTCGCCTTCCAAGACGAATGCCATTCGCAAGGAAATCTCTGTGATTGCTCAACTCCATGGGGAAACTCTGCACGAATATTGCGAGCGGTTCAAGAAGTTGCTCGCCTCGTGCCCCCATCATTCTATATCAGATTTCCTGCTTATCAACTACTTCTGTGAGGGACTGACCCCAACTGATAAGGCGATGATCGACGCCTCCAGCGAAGGAGCTTTAATGAATAAGACGCCGGAAGAAGCATGGGAAATGATAGAAACTGTGACCGTTGCAAACCAACACTTCAGCACTAGGGCAAGGAGCAAGGATGTAAACGAGGTTGCACCATTTGAATCCACATTGTTGGCTAAATCTTTGGCGGATATTGTTGCAATGATTAAAGAGATAAAGGAAGGGTATCAAGTTACCTCAGCTTTCTTGAAGCAGAATCCCGATAATTCGTATCAGAAGCTTGTTAAACAATGTGGGATCTGCTCTTGTGACTCCCATTATACTGATGAGTGCCCGCAACTCCAAGAAGACAACACAGTAGCGGCCGCACAAGATTTCTTTGAACCTATTGCTAACCCCCCATATAATAGCACAGGCCTACACTTACAGTCAACCCCAGAACAATTAGAATGTCAAATATCAGCCTCCGCACAACCGTCAGCAATCCCCTCTAGTCAACAACCTTCCGCTCAATTATGATGAAGTTGTCCGTATCTATCAGAAGGAGAATCAAGAAATTAGGAAAACACAGAAAAGAACGGCGGCTCAGCTGGCCCAATTAATGGAAATGCTGCAAGGGGTTACTGACCAGCCAACCCAAGTCCAACTACCTGCCCCAAGTCCACTCCCATCACAACCCCTACCAAATCCAAAAGGAGGCATAAATGTATTCCAAAATAAGAAGAAAAAGAAAGGGAAAGATGAAGACAAAAGTGAAGAAGGGAATGTAGCTTGTGGTATGATCTCTTGGCACAATTAGCAGATTCCGATGACGAGGAATAAGAGGAAAGTGAGGAAGAAGAGGATGAGGATGAATTTGATGAAGAAGAAGAAGATGAGACCGATGACGGAGAAAATGCAAGCGAAGAAGAAGAAGATGAAGAGGAAATCGACAACAAGAAAATATTCTCCATAGCCACCATCTTTAACGGAAAAGAAATTAAAGAAGACGTTCCTGTTAAATGCCAAGACTCTTGCCCCAGCCTGGTAACTTGCCGAGTCAAAAATGCAATAATACGGGAATGTATGTGTGATCCTGGAGCCTGTAGCAGCGTAATGCCATATGAGCTTTATAAGTTCTTAAAGCTAGGACCACTCAAGGAAACAAAGGAGATATTTACCACTGCAAACGCCAACGTGGTGTCAGTGGTAGGAATTGTAGAGAATGTCCTAGTCAGAATAGGGGAGCTCATAATTCCAGCAGACTTCCATGTAATCAAACATGCCAAGGGGGAAAATGGGGGTGCACCGCAAGTGCTTCTCGGTAGACCTTTTCTGAAAACTGGGGGATTCAAATTGATATATTATGACGAGATTTTCACCTGTGAAGTAGGAAATGCAATTAAGATATTCCACTTCACACCACCCTCAGAACTTGAAGAAAAAGTCTT
Organism: Stylosanthes scabra; assembly: GCA_036250425.1. Taxonomy (NCBI): domain Eukaryota; kingdom Viridiplantae; phylum Streptophyta; class Magnoliopsida; order Fabales; family Fabaceae; genus Stylosanthes; species Stylosanthes scabra. The sequence continues at coordinate 69,325 of JASCZI010000127.1, forward strand.
CCACCAGCTGCAAAATGATAAAGGAAGGAAGGAAAGACCGAAGGAAGAAGAGAAAAGCTGTAGAAAGAGAGAAACACTCAGAGAAGAAAAATATCGATAAAGGAGGATCAATAGCCAGCAACCAATCACCGAAAGACAAGAAGAGAAAGAAGAAGAAGACGATGTCAACTCTCGAAAAGAGAAAGGGGATAAAAATGGCAGAAGAACCAAGCCTTAGGAAAAGAAAGGGCAATAAGAAGAAGCTGGATGGAAGAAAGAAGAAAAAGAGTCGGAAGAAGAACATGAAGAATAAAGCTGAGGCGGAAACGGATAAGGCAAAGATCAAATGTTCAAGCCTCAGCGGGCTGTTTGGAAAGCTTAAAGAAATAAAGAAACTTCTTCATTGAGAAAAGGGAGCAGATGCTCATCTGGTGAAAAACAATTCCAAGTGGAAGTAACAACAACCAACACCTATGCGTCCAACTCTCTAACCTTATCCTATGTCTAATTATCGTGCATATACTATATTAATTGCTTTGATTGATAACTCATAATTAGACTAGTTTAAGTGCTGTATATACTGCTGCAAAAAAAGGGGGGTGTGTAAAATCCCCATTTTAGCTTTCTAATGCAACTGAAACCACATCAATTGGAGCTCGGTAGCTCAAGTTATTTCTGCTTTAGTACAAAGGGTCATGGGCATCTAGGGAGAAATAAATTCTACAGAGTTTACGGAGAAAAAATTAAAAAGTTGCCAAGAGAAACGTTTGCTTATTTGCAAAGGCGAACCATAAGCAAAAATAAAATTTTTCGCGGTCAGGAGTTTTTCGCAAACTTTCTGTGGAAATTACCAAAATGCCCCTGGAGGTCTGGTTTTCGGAATTTCTCGAAACTGGTCTCTATGGAAAGCATTTTATTCATAGTTAACACTATGAATGATAAAATTTATCATAGTGATGATTTACATAATCTAATTCAACCAGTTCTAAAGATCGTTCTACCGTTACGATAAAAGCCGGTTAGACCGGTTTGAACGGTAACGGTCGGCTTTCGATGAAATTCTCATCCGATCATCATCAAACTTTTACCTAAGCTTGGTTACACATATTTAAAGTATTTACTATCTTGAAATTAATTAAAATTACTTAGTTTCAATAATTATTTTATTCATTGAATCAGAAGCAGTTTAGCCGTATTTACTTAGTAAAATTCTTTCAAGTTATTTTGAAATGAAATTTTTGGTAATTATCCTTCTTTTTACAAGCCATGACCGGTTTCTTCCCCCCAAGAATGTCATCATTACCATTGTCTAGATACAAATAACCATGTGGTGAAAAGATTAGTAATTATCCTAAACTAATTCATTTTTTTCTTTTGTTCAAAAATAAATAATAATAAAACTTGGATTTATCCCTTTGAAGATTTCTTTTTACCACCAACCTTATCACCCCTATTTCGGACACCTCATACTTCTAATAACCCCATTAATCATGTGCTAAAATTACTTAAGCTTATCCAAAGAATTTGAGATAAAAATCCATAAAATTTTACTCAAAATGCCCTTATAAGCTCGGTTACTTTGGCCAAGCTTCTTAAGGCTTTTTGCTTCAAATTTTCAGCCACTTCATACTCCAAAAACTCAAGTCTTATACCCTCAAAGAACCCCCAAGCTCCAGCCAAGAAAGAACCGAGGCAAGACACCCAAAGTTTGAAGAAAAACCAAGCTAAATCAAGGTTGTTTTCATTTCCCAACTCTAGTTTCTTTTATCCTCTTCATATTTTCTTAAAACTTGACAATTCTATCTTCAATATCATGATCATTTAAGATTTAAAATCATTTTCAAAAATTTTGAGAAGTTACCTCATTCATTTCTTCAAATCTCTTCATAAAACTTAAGTTTTTACTAAAGATACTTAGCTTTTTATATGATGAATCCAAGCTCAAGAAAGTAAAATCTTTCTTTGCTCTTCCAGCTATATTCGGCCAGTGGCCATATGATGATGATGATGATCTTTTTGTTATGTTTTAGGTGTTTTTGGTGGTAGCTAATTCCCCAAGATCACACGAAAATTCAAAGCTCCAAAGGGTAAGGGGTTAGGATTAGTTTAGAGACTTGTTTGTTGTTTTTGACCTCTTGAGTGCTTGCTCATTTTGATGATGTTTGATGGTTGTTCTTGGTGTTTTGTTGGTATGTTGCTGGCTTTTAAGTGTTGTTTATGATATAAATTAATTCTAGATATTTATTAGTAATTGAAGTTACAAGAAAGTGGATTTATATGAATTTTGTGAAGCTCTAATCTCAATTGCAGCTGCTGGACGTATAGACCAGCAAGACAAATGAAAGTATTTTTGCTCATTTAAAGTCTAAGAAGACTTGTAAAAAGAGATAGAAACCGTTAGTCAAAATCTATTAATTTTAGACAAGTATTAGTAGGTTTTAGTAACTAAATAATCAAGTTAACCAATTTTTATGAATTTTAAGACAAGGTTCCAAATTTGGTCGAACTGGAGTTGCTAGAAAATAAGAAGTATTAATTCATTTAAAAGCTTAAAAGACTTGTGAAAATAAGATAAAATTAACTAGTAAATAAATTAGTAACTTAAGTTAAGTTTTTGGTAAATCTTAATAACATAAAAGTAAAATTTTAGGACATGGAGTTGAGGTTTCAGTTCTGTCCGAATAGGGGCAGCAAGGAAGCTTGATCATTTAGCTTGATTAAAGTCTAAAAGATTTGGGTAAAAGAGTTAAGATTTACTAGTTAGTAACTTAGTAATTTTTAGTTAAGTTTTAGTAGTAAAAAGAATGGTAAAAATTGGTAAATAACTTAAAATTTTAACACCATGGTAAAAATGTTTAAAGAAATAGAAAATGTAATTTTGAGAGGTTAAAAATAATTTTAGATGTTAAAAATAAATTTAAAATGAAATTTAAATACTTTTGGGCTAAAACCGAAAAACTAGTAACTTTAGGGGTTAAAATGTAATTTAAGGAAAGTTTGGGGCTAAATTGTAAATATAGTTAAGTTAGGTACTAAACTATAAGTATAACAGACTTTAGGGTTTAAAAAGAAAATATTAACTTATTAGGGCCGGAATGTAATTATGAAAGAATGATTTATTAGTAAAGAAAAAAAATAGAAACTTAACTTAACTTAAAAATGAAATTAGTAGTTTTAATAAAAGATCTATAAATATAACCCTATAATATTAAGGAAACATAATAATTATTTAACCATAAATTAACCTTACTAAAAGTTATAATTCACTAAGAATAGTAAGGATGATCAAACCGAGTGAAATGTTACGAAAGAACTTTATGATCGCAAGAACAAAGTTACTAATAAAGAATGGTGTGTGTGATCATATTGTCTTAACGAAGAAATGATGTAATTATGTGAATGATGAAATGTGCCGGTTAAACCGGTTTAAGACTAGCCGTGGAGTAGCTGATCCACAGATACGGTCAAGGCCCTGTTTCTTACTGTGAGACGAACGACATGACGTCATAATTATTTAAAATGCAGACAGTACATGGTTTATACCATGATGGCACCTCGTAGACTGTACATGGTTTATACCATGATGGCACCTCGCCGAGTGTACACAGTGTAGAAACCATATTCGGACTTGTTCCGAGTAACGTCGGGTTGCGGGTAGACAACTGACGCATGAGCTCATGGCTTGCACTAGGATCAGGCATGCATCATATTGATTGTCACATCTTACATTTGTTTGTGCTTGTGCATATCTCTTCGTTTGTGATTTGTGATTCTGTGTGCACTTTCTATTGTTACCTATTGTCTGTGTTTGATAGAGGTCTATGGTAGAGTGATTATAAGTCCTAGATAGATAAGATAAGCCTATAAGTCTAGAGAAGAGACGACGGGTAGACCGAGATATTGGAAACTATAGATTAGAATTGCGGGTAGGGTTCCGCTCAGATCCCCCTGCTAGGAACCTATGGTTCTCACCCCTTTCCCTTCACGTTTTCTACAGGAGGAACAGACAACGACGCCGGACAACGTTAGAGCATGACAATGTCACAGAAAAGACGATGATGAAGTTTGATACCTGGCGGCTATTTTACGATGCAATATAGTATGCGGATGTCGGTAGTAGTCCCCTCGATGTAGTATATGTTTCAGAGGAATAAGATTTTACAGCTTTCTAGTTTGATGTATAGGCATTTGAGTCCCATGTGCGGGTTAGGTTGTATATATTTTATATATAATACTACTTATAATATTATGAGTCGTTATGACGCTGTATGACTTTTCTGATATATGATATATATTTGTGTTTAAAATTCATTTTTTGTTCTGTTTCCGTCGATTGCTAAATACGTCTGAATAGAGCACAGTGACTGACGACAGGCTTATAAGATAATAAATAATATGAGTATTAGTATTAGGAGTCGTAGCAACCTAGCTCTTAGCATTGGTCATGACATGCTAAAAGTTGGGTCGTTACAGGGTGTGCGCGTACGCACCTACCTCCCATGCGTACACACCTAGGAGCACGCGGCAGGTGAGTCGAAAAGACACACCTGTGCGTACGCACCTGCCCTACGCGTACGCATACGAGGCAGATGGTAAAAAAATGAAGGGGTCCATAAAGGGGCCCCCTTTGCACTCACTTTCACACACATTCTCTCATAACTTTTCTTTTCCTTCTTCATTCTCCTATTTCAAGTAAGATTCTTCCTTTTCTCTCTTCATTAAATGCTCCTTTCTAATACTTCCAATCATTGCTTCCCTTTAATTTTTCTCTATTTTAATGATGCCATTCAATGTTCTTGCTTAGTAGTGGTTAATAGCTGATGATTGTACATAGTTAGTAGTAATGCTAAGTAGCTAGTAATAATAGATAATGAATAAATAGTCTATAATTAGGTAGGAATGGTTAGCACATAAATTACATTTTGCCTACTAATACGCTTATTTCCATGCCATATGTGATTAGTTCTGAAATATTAGAAATACCATGTACCTTAATGATAACTTTGTATGATGGAATGCATTCTTGATCAACGTGCGTTTTTACATATAGAATGAATCTTTTAGGTATAACTAGCATCTTTTATAGATTTTGATAATATTAAATATGCTAGCATGCAGTTTGAATTGGGTGAATTTTACATTGGTATATATATATATATATATATATAGACACTTTATTGAAACTGCATACTAAAAAGCAAATCTATGAAAGAATCTTATTTTGGGATGTCTGATGTTCATAATTCTTGTAGATGGCACGCACCAGGTTTGACTCTTTGGCTAAGGGAAAGACAAAGTTGTATCGACCGCCAACGCGAGTCTCACCAAGATTCACGACATTACGGTCTAAAGACTCTGTGCAGTCGCAAATTCAAGCACCAGATGTTCCAGCTAAAGATATGGTAACATGGAGTCTCCCGCCTAAGAAACGTCAACACTATAGGATGGGAAAGAGCTCCTCCAAAAAGAGCACCAAGACTCCATGTAGACGATCCAGGCGGATCGCTGCACTCTACAGTGTCACAACTCCAGTGCCAGAGGTACAAGAAGTCATTGCAATTAGCGATGACTCGGAACTTGAAGAGGGCACGAACTTGGATGTAGAGGGAGCATTGCCAACTGCAGGAAATGAAGGCGGACAGGACCTCCCTAAGAACGATGTGTATGATGCGCTATGGGCAATGTTGGATGCTGAATCTGAGAATGAGGCTGAAGAATTCCCTGGTCAATGGGATCTCGACAGCGTTCTTCGAAACTGGGGAGGAGTGGCGCCAGACGTGGGCCCTGCTGGACCTGACCAAGGACTTCGTCCAGCAGCAAATTAGATATAGTACCACTCTCCACTTGCACAGAAGACCGTGCAAATTTCAAGTGTGGGGAGGCGGGTATCATGCAATCGTAGAAGACGGCGCTGGTGAGTTCATCCCAGTAATGCGAGTTTACTCGAGTCTATCATGAGATCAGTATCCTCACAGTTGTGTATGCCAAGGATATGCAAAAAAGGATTAATTTCTCCACCCTGTGGTGGTTTGTTCCTTCTAGGTGACAGTTCATCCAACCTGGGATTGGGAGTGATCATATGGATGTACATTATTTGTAACATCCCAATTTTCGACACCGTCGACTGCGCCTACGATTGAGATGCCACATTTCCTAACCTAAAAATTTCTAAACCTCTAGACCATATTATTAGTATTAGCCTGTCGTGAAAGCGTTAGCACGGCAATCATTATAAGCAAATAATATAACTCATACGTAGATATAACAACTTCTTCGTATAACAAGAAGTCCCAAGATTATATAGATATGACAATAGTATCCTTACAGACTCTAGACGCCTATCTATGACAGTCTTACCCGGCCTGACCTCACATACACAGGTCTCCTAAGCTAGGACGCGGGACTAAGGACATAAAAGAAACTACAACAGCGACAACAACATCCTAAGCCTCTATTGATCTAACAAGCGAGGCACACTAAAGACTCAGACCCGACAATGGCGGTTGCCAAACTCCAGGGAGATCATAGCTCGAAGCGTTATGACCGGCAGGCTGTCGATCAGTTGACTCCTTGGTAAATCTGATACAGAAGCTTGTCTGCTTCAGAGAGGTGAAAGCTCTGGACGACGCCTCAACTCCTCGATGTATAGTAGGTAGTCTTTCTTCCGTATCGATGGCCATAACCAGGGAAGATGAAACACGAACCTCTTCCTCGAAATCTTCCTCGTTAGCATACTTCTTCTCGATGGGGGTTCCATCCATCCAATTCCCTCTTTATAGTGTCCTTCACCCATCCGACCTTAGGATGGCAGAACGAGTTCCCGATTCTCGTACAGACAGATCAGGTTCAATCCTAACGCTACGGAGAGGATGAACAGAAGCCTTATTATCAAGGTGATAGCGCCTGATCTTGAAGGTTCCCAGCTCAGCATCAGCTTTCATATCGAAATCCTCGAACTTCTCGTGTTTCTCGTACTCGTATAAGATAACACTACTTCCCATCTACGCGTGGGTTAAAGAAAGAAAGCGGGGGTGAGAACCTATCGTTCCCAGTTGACTCCTAGGTCAACTACTCTATCCTAGGGGTTCACGTCACGTAGGTAGAATAATAGATAGCAACGAAGCATATAGCGAAGCAGATAGAGGCAGCAGATAGCAAGACAGATAGTAAGGCAGAACAGAGACTCAAGAAGAACAACACGGATAAACATACAAGGCAAATAAGACAAACACACAAGGCAAACAAACAAGCAAGGCAAAGAAATGTGGTAAACACAGTATGGTTCACTCTTGTCAAATGCAGGCCATGAGTTCATGCGTCGGTTTACTTCCCGCACCCGACGATTACTAAGGTTAAACCTCATTATGGTTCACTCCTATCAAATGTCGTGGACTTTAGCTCGTCCAAAGCGGCCATGTTCCGTTGGCTAGAACATGTAGCACAATCAAGTTCCGTTGGCTAAAACTTGTGGCACAATGGTACTCCAGGTACTCAAACAAAGGGTGAGGATCCCGTCACCAGTAAATAGCGCAAGCAAATAAGAAACCTCATCAACATGAGGAACAGGATGATCGTTACAGCGTTTAGGTAGCTAGCCTTCAAGCTTAATTTTTAGACAAGCGGGACAACACCCAGCCCTTGTAGATCTTATCACATAGTCAAGCAGGAGGACACCCAGCCCTTGCATTGGTTCTCATCTCATAGTCAAACGGGACGACACCCAGCCCTTGCATTAGCATTGCTCTAGCTTTAGCTTCAGCCTCTCGACATAGCATAGCCTTTAGTGTTCACCGGTTCGTTCTATTGAACCGTTAGCCGGAATAGCATTCTGTAGCCGGATTAGCCTTCGGTCTACATAACATAGCTGAACTAACCGGTCTGACAGTGACACAAGTCCGATAGGACCGATAATTGGTCGGTTGCCAGACCAATCCATTTCAAGGGATTAAACTGGTCCAGAACCATGAACCATTCCCAAGAAAGAAACCCGGTTCGATCTTCGTGTCCCATACCATCGCCGACCAAACCGAATCGGTATCAATCGTCACATCTAGGTTTACTCACTCAAGTTTGGGGCTTTCTCATTATGTAGCGTATTTATGCAAGAGGCTCTATTATTCTCTTGAGGCTTTTACTTCTTAGTTCCATATGATTTAATTATGAGAGTCTATCATAGCTAAGTGATTAACAGATTATGGATATCTTTCTTCGTGGCTTTTATTAATCTACAATCTTTGCACTTAGCTTATATTATTAGTAGCTTATGTTCTTATATCTCTTTTGACTCTATTCAGAGGCTTTTCTTTATAATTAGATAGATACATCTATATATTTTATCAAAATATATTTATTATTCTTAGAGCTTAGCTTATCATAATATCAAAATACTTTTGGCTTTACTTTTATAATAAGATACTTATTATACTCAAAATAAGTCTTTTATTCTTCTATTATCTTATTCTTATACTTATCTTTATATGTTATTAGTTTCAAAAACCATTTATGTATCATAATTACTATATATATATTTTCTCCAAAATATATTTATTTTCTAAGCCATTACCTTTTATTTAATTATTATTACTTTCATTAACATTAGTATGTTCATTATTTCTCATTAGCTTCTTTCTTAAATTATCATCATTTTTATTAGTGGCTAGCTTCAAAACTAACCGTTCTCTTTGGATGTTTTATTTAGCTTTTAGGTATCTCAACATCTTATTTTATATTCATAAAACATATTTCTTTAGAGAAATTCCAGAACCAAAGCACTTGGATTAAATCCCATTTTTACCGTCATGTTATCTTTCCGAAATATCGAAATAACACTAGTTTACTAAAACTCGCATAGAAAATTCATTTCAAATCTTTTTCAACTCAAACCAAAGGCATTCTTCTTCTAACACTTATGTCTACCCATTGTAAAAACAGTTTTGCCATATATTAAATTAAATGACAATTCTGCCCTTACCATTTTCCTTTAAAAAACTGAAATGCACTAGTTTACGAAAATATTTATAACTTTTTCATTTCAAAACCTATGAAGGTCAAACTAGTTGCATTTCGTCACTAATACATCCCTTTACCTCCAGTAAAAACAGTTTTAACAAAAGATGTTTTCGAAATACCGAAACTGCCCTTAGACCCCTTTACCCGATTCGGTTTTGACTAGCTTATGTAATTAATTTATTTACCTAAGGTAACTTTATTGTTTTAAGATGAAATTTTTATATTTAAGTTCGCTAGACACATATTAAATTCCCTTAAAATTAGTTTTGAAAACAACTTTTATTAAGTAACACTTTTACCCCTTTTTACCCCAAAACTAGTAAAAATACTTTAAGCCACTTTAAAGCTTATTTCTTTTTACTTCCGAGGTTAAAATCATTTCAAAACATATTTATTTAAATACTTTAATTCTGGAAATTTTATAAAACACATTTAGTTACCATTTTACCCTTAGCTTTAAAACACATTTATTTCCACTTTAAGTTATTAATCTTTTAGAACCGATTTTTATATATTTTAGTAAATCTTTTAATTATATTATTTTTTCCCAAACTTGAGGAAACCCTCGGCCATTTAGCGCAAATATAGCAATTACAATTTTTGATCATCAAGGCTTATTTCATCAAGCATATGGTCGAATGGCCTTTAAGCATTTTAAGCCACTTTTGGCAAGCATAAGCACAAATATCTCAATCAAACAAGCATAGCAATGCATCATCATATATCAAGCACTCAAGCAAGCATAGCATTCATATTTTCAAGAAAAGCTTCAAGCTTTCAAGCATAGCATCACATATTCATTTTAAAACTTTAGTCTTTACCGAGCCTTTTAGCATATAAGTCATTTTCAAGCATATATATGACACAAAACAAAATCTAAGGACCCTAACCCCCTTACCTCTTGTAGATCTCTTGTTTAACCAAAGAATTGACACCTCAAACCCTTGATGGTTTTGGCTAGAGCTAGGCCTCTTGAACTTGGTTCCTAAACAAAATATATGACACAAAAATGGAAGCTTTATGTGAGCAAGGGTTCTCTAGGATCATAAGCTAGATTGGTCTTGCACTTACCTTCTCAAAACAAGAAAATGAAGGTAAGAGTGATGATGATGAGCCACGGTCCATGAGGAAGAGAAAGAATGAGCTTGATGTTGAAGAAAATCCATGAAGAATGATGGTGATGATTTCGGGTATGATGAGAAGAGAGTGTAGGAGCTTGTTCTTGATATTTCTAATATGATAATAGTGAAGAGGATGATAAGAGGAGAAGAATAATGTATGATATGATGATGTTGGGGTATGATCTTAGGGTTTGGTGTTCTTCATGTTCATATGAACATTCAAAGTGTTCTTGCTAAAAGGTGGTGTTTGATCTTTAAAGATAGGAGAGAGAAGGTGTTTTTGGTGTTTTATGAAGTAAAATCTGAAATGGAATTGATAATCAAGAGAGAGAGAGTGTTTCGAAAATGAGGAGAGAGGTGGGAGGATTTTTGGTGATGTTTTTGGTAGTATTTTTGTTGTGAAGCTAAATGAGTGGTAAATGAGTTTAAGTGAGGGTGAATGAGGTTAAGTAAAATTGAGTAACTTGGTAGAATGGGGGAGGGAAGCCACGGATTGGAGTAGTGGGCAAGGAAGAGAATTTTTGTTTGTTTTTGTTATGTAGAGTATAGTAATTTTGATGGTGTAATAAAATGATAAAATATAATAAAGGTGGTAAAGAAATAATATTATATGAATGATGAGGAGGTTTTTGACGATAATTTCATGCTTAAAAAGATACGATCATCAACACTTTTTCCACATATTTGCTAGTGATTGACCAAGGTTTTCCATCTCTTGCATAATTGTGTCCTTAATTGATAAATTTGTTAAATTAGCTTCTATGTATGTAAATTGTTTGAATCTTCTCCCACTTGGTGCCTTGATGTGTTTGTTAGTGAATTTCAGGCCCAAAGTGTAGGGGAAGAGCCCAAGGGAAGCTAAAAAGAACAAAGAAGCAAGGAGAATGGACAAAAAGCTAAAAAAAGAGCCCAACTCAGAGTCAACCGCGCGCCCGCGCCCTCAAGATGGCGTGCACACGCCCTCCTTTCCTTAATATGGAAGTTTCCGTTGGTGGCGTGCCCGCGTGAACCAAATGGTGCGCCTGCGCCACCCCATTTCGTAACGCCCAAGACAAGGACCTCGGGCGCCCGCGCAATGGAGATGGCGCGTCCGCGTGGCGACGGCAGATTCACTTAAATGAATGCTATTTTGGGGATTTCACTTTTCCGGGCCATGACCCATCCATTTGTCAAGCCCAATTCGACCTATATGGGGGAGGAACAGCTGAAGCACAACACACATTCTCTCATTTCATCAATTTTAGCCTTAGTTTAGTTTTTGGAGATTTTTGGAGGAGCTCTCCATCTCTCTCATTTTTCTCTCTAGTTTCTCTCTAGTTTTCTTCTTGTTCTTCATCTCTAGGAACCCCATCACCAACCAAACTATTATTTTGTTACTTGTTTTATGTTTGATTGTTGAATACTTGCTCTCTTTACTTAATGCAATTCTAGTTTCTACTTCTATTTTACTTATCTTTACATCTTGCAATTTCTAGTTTATGTTTATGTTCTTTTTGCTATTTCTTGTTGATTCTCTCTTCTATTCATCTTGCTAAGTTTATTTCTCTTTAATTG
>JASCZI010000128.1:11245-41960 GCA_036250425.1 Stylosanthes scabra
AAAGTTTGTCAAGTGTGCATCGAAATACTTTATATACCCTAAACAATCACAACCCTTCTTGAGAGAATGAGCGTTTTTGCCAAGGCCATCTTCCCCTGCATCAAAAGCATTTTTTCTATAGTGAGGATCATTTGGATCTCCATATGGGACCACCATTTCAACAAAGCTTAATCTATGAGCCACTGGCCTTCTCCCTCGACTTCCATCGATGTAAGCTACTGAATATATAACCAACCCTTCTCTGGGAGTGAATCCAATTCGAAAGTTCCACTGTGAAATAAACATGGCAATCAAGACAGTTAGTTCAATATGAACTTGTTTTGGAGAAATTTAGAAAGATAATTCAGTGATTCACCTTCTGCCACTGAATGAAGTGGCCCTTGACACGAAAACTTGGACCTTCTGGCTGAACAATCTGTAATGGCTTAACATCACTGCGGTCTACTCCACCTCGTGTTTCACCACAAGTGTAGTTTCTTAGTGGATCAGTAGGTGGAAGGGGGACGAGTTTTCGGTCTTCAAATTCAAGAACAATCATGTTTTGCATGTCAACAAGTACATGAATTCCTTCCACAGGGCGAGCATAGCCATTTTCCATAGGGCAGTCACTCTCAGTCCTACAAAAGATCAGAGGCTTCGCTAGCCTGCGGCTCGGAGCATCTGCTTCACTGTGATATCCAGCACACCTGAGTGTATGAGAGTGTTAAGACTTAAAGAGAGAAAATTCTAATAAATTCAGTGTCAAATCAAAGCATATATCTTTAGCTAACCAGGGATCCACCATCACAAGATCCATGTCCTCAATCCCTCTCTTCTTCATTGCTTCCACAAATGGAGGAAAGTCCTTTACAACAGCTTCACATTCAGCATACTCCACAGCATCCTATATATATATTTGTAAAGTGAATAACATGAATATGTTGATATGAGGAACAATATAAACATAGATTAGGAATTAGGATATATAGTTGTTTGTGTGTTTTGATTAGTTGGCTCTGTATCAATATGGATGTTCTTTTTGTTTTTTCCTACTTCATTTGTCACTGAAAGGTGAAATCACTTTTGATGGAAAAATACCAATCAAGCATGATTGTGGTGACAACTTCTTAAGGTTGACAAGTAACAATCAGTGTGGGCAGTGATTCTGATTGTCTAGTCCCCCTTCACAAGTATTGCCAAAGCCATTTAAACTCTGCAATTGAAACAATATAATCTCACACCAAAAAGTATGTGTCAATGGCTTCTAAAGTAAGTAAAGAATCATTAGTTCACTAAGCTCTTGATGGAAGTCATTTAACTTCACTGAAAGGCAAAGGAGTATTATGAAGCAGATAAACAATTCAGCTATGGGACTGGATAAAGGAGTAATGAAAAGATGCTTGTACCATTGGAGGCTGAACATCTGGAACAAGTTGTGAAGAAATGACTTTGCCCCTATGGTGTCCACCTCGGGTAGCAGCATGAACTTGTGTAAGTTCAACAATCCAGATGTTTGTCTCATTTGATCTTTTGTTATAAACAATTAGCCTAGCTTTCCTTGGAGGAAGCTTAGTGGGAATGAGAGGTCCAGCTTTAGTCCTAGGGAGCAGTGATGGCTGGAAAGGAGGGAAGAAATATGCATCTGCTAATGCAACAACTTGCTTCTCAGGTTCTACCAACACTGCTTCAATGAACCGCATGCTATCTCTCATCTAACAAATAATCCAGCCAATTTATCACCATGCAAACACATACATACACTCTTATAAATAAAACGAACAAGAGAATTGCGTGATGTACCTCAGGTGTTGGGCCAGCTGCCCGAACAGTTGCTACAGCTACTGATATCTCAGCAGCAGATAGTGGGTCCAGAGGGTGGCTACTTTGAGGTCTCGCCGTGACTATAAGTAAAGTAGGAAACACACGCAATGTTCTTAGTTTGGATTAAAAAAAAAAAAAAAAACAACATTTAAGAGAAAAACAGGGGGCAAGCAATTTTACTTTACATATAAACATATTAGAGCTCACATGTTAGTCAACACAATCACATGCTGTCTTTTTTTTTTATCAATCAAGTATGCAGATAAAGAAAATGAGCGCGTAACTAAGTTGTAATACATCTTTTTATAGATAGTCAAACTCAAGTAAAATCAAAATCAAAAGAACCTTTGGAAGGAGGATCAGGAGTGAAGGTAGGAAGGGAGGGTTGTGGTGGTGTGTTGTTGGGAATGGGAGGAGTGCAACATGATGATGGCGTCGCTTTTTCCGGAGCTGTGGCCATTGAAGAGGGTTAGCAAGCTCAGCGTAGTATGTAACAACCAAACTCGCTTCTTCCACTCTCAGGTCTCAGCAACAACGTATATGTAACAAGTCATTGGAAGTGACTTCCGCTCAAGTGAGAAATCTCAACCACTAGATGCATTTTAACACATAGATCCTGTGGACATATGCTTTTGTCTAATGAACCGCTGGTCAAAACGGATGAATCATCACAAAATGAACCGGTTGAATATTAAATGCATTCAAAATTGCTAATTAAAGCTTAATTAGATGTCTAAAAAAAAATCACATAATTTCATCAAATCATACTCCAAATTTAATAAGAACGAATTAATACTTTTCTTTTTTTTTCTTAGAGTAACACTTCTTTTTTCTTCCGATTATGAATTGCAAATATAATAATACTCAAATTTTAATTCAAATCACTAATTATCACATAATTATACGTCAAAATTTAATATAAATGTCTGATTATCAATTAATTATAAGTGAAAATGCATGTTTCATACTAATTTATAATATAAGTTTTTTTTTAAGTGGGACTCAAATTCAATAATTCTTATAACAAAAAGAGTATAATGACATGTGAGTTAATGCTCATTAGCACAACACATGATAAGTTGATATTAACAAAAGATTCTACATTTTTTTTTAATAAATATAACATCAATGTATTTGAAACTTAAATTTTATATATTTTCAATAAAAAAAAGTTTTAATTTATTTTAATGTATCTCTTAAGACACCATATAAATAAATTTTTTATTTTATTTTATTTTAGGATAAAAAAATTTATTTATACATTAAAATTAATCACTAAAATCAGCCCATGTATTTATATATGAATATATGCATAATTTTATTATTTATAATGTATATTTTATATTTTAATGTATATTATATATTAATTATTAAAATGACTGAATTTAACATGCAAATAGCATAATTTATATATAAATAATAAATGACTTTTTATTTCATCATTTCGGTATTTAGATTATGAAAAATTATAGGTAATCAATAATTTTCTAACCAACAAATCAGTCGACAGAAAATAGAACATCCGAAACTATTGTTTACAGAACATCCACAATGGAAGTTATAGAACATCCGAAACCTAAAGCAACCTTAGTCAACTTTATATTTTTTTAGAAATAGAACATCTGAAACTTAAAAACAGAACATCTGAAACATAAATAAATAGAATATCCAATTTAAGTTATTAGCTGATATTGACTGAATTTTTATTGGTTATTTAGCATGGTTGTTAAATGATACAAAGAGTCAAATAAATTTATGAGCATAAATAAATTAACTATTGTTTTTGGTGAAGTAAATTAAATATCATTTATTAATACTTATATTTAAACCAAACCTATAATCATTAGCCCACTCTAGTATAAAACGGTCCATTACATAAAGGTCAACCAAAATAAAATTGGACCGATTAGAAGAGTAAACCAAACTCCAACCATCTCTTTAATTCTGTACGCCTGTTGAAGCAGGAAGGCTACCACGTACATGACTTCAGCGGAAGTTATAAATGATGAATTTATTTAGGGTGCATTTGATAACGGGATTGAGACTGAGGTACTGAAATTGAGAAACTGAGACTGAAATACTGAGACTAAATTAAGTTTGTGTATTGTGTTTGATTAAAAATGTAATGAAAGATTAAAATGATGACTAAAACTAATAAAATTACTAAAACACCCAAAAAAATAAAAGCCAAATAAACCCTTATCTCATACTTTTTCCTTTCTCCATTCACAACCTAGTAAAGCTGCAAGTCGGGCAACACCAACTCATCAACCATATTTTAATATTCATTACAACCATTTCATTCTTCTGGACACCACCATTTCAACCATTTCAATTTCAATATTATACATTTTAATTGTTGCAAATCCATGAAATGCCCCACTAGACAGATTGATTATACATACTATAAATCAAGAAGAAAACCCCCAAATTGAAAAACCTCAATCTTTCTCTTCCAGTTTGACATATAGCAAATTTCAAAATCTTCACATAAAATCAAAGTTCAGAGAACCGGACCGGTCATTGAACCGGTGGACTGACTGGTTCAAGGATTTAGAGGTTCGACCGAGATCGGACCGTGGTCGGACCATTTACTTAAAAATATAATAAAATAATTTAAAATCATTATAAAATTATTTAAAACATAATAGTATTAATTTTCAATTAAAAAAACGCTAAAAAAACTGATCCGATTTGATCGGTTCATAGTTTTTGACCGATTTAATGTCAATCGGTTTTTGCATGTGAACCGGACTGGACAAAGGACCGATTCCCGGCTTTTCTGGTCAAACCGGCCGGTTCGATTCGGTTTTCAGAACACGGCATAAAATCCATAGATCCCACGAGAAAAGAAACACAATTCTGAAGTTGTGGGGGAAAAAGAACGTCTACATGTATTGAAGAGGATGAAAGCCACCTCATAGCGCCGGCATCTCCCTCCATTGGCAATATTCCACTTCTCCCGCGACAACTGCAACAGCAATGGGGGAGGCTTCACACAGGGATGTGAAGGCGATGAAGAAGATGGTGAGGATGCTTGACACAGGGAAGATGGTGCAAAACGACACCGGTGACGGTGCTGGTGGAGGAGCAAAAAGAGGCGCTACGGCTGAGTTGTGGTTATTTTGTTTTGTTGGGTTTCGAAGGGATGTGAAAGGGAGAAAATAAGGGGTAGTGGTTGAAAATTTAAAAGTAGAGGAAGGGCATATTAGGAAAATAAATGTTATTAAAGTTTCAGTCTCAGTCCCAGTATTTCAGTTCCTACAATCTGGAGGTACGGAAAATACTGGAATTTTGAGGACTGAGACTGAAATTTTAGTTTCAGTCTCTGCTCACCAAATAGAATATTGTGTCCCAGTCCCTCAATCTTAGTTCCATTCCCCTCTACCAAACACTACCTTAAGTCCTCGCCAGTGAGTTATGGTGCTAGCTAGTGAGTAGTGAGTAGTGAGTGAATTATTACTTTAAAGGTAAAGTATACTTTTTGTCTCTAATTTTTTATCAAAAGTTTAAAAAATACCCTTAAGTTTTAATTAGTTTCAATTTTATCCTTAAAATTTTCAATTTGTATCAATTTTACTCTTATTATAATATTTTTTAATAATAAAAATTTGTATTCCTATTTTAGCCTCATTTTCTATACACCCATCCTTATCTCATTCTCATCTTTCTCTCCATTTAAAAACAGACCTTCATCATCTTCATCTCCACCACCACCACCTTCTGTTCCGACTCCAGCTCCACGCGCCGCCGCAGGAAGACTTCCATGCCCCACAGCACAAGTAGTGGGTGTTCCTTGGCTGCCCGACCGTCTGAAAGGGCACCTACGCCAGCCGCATCTGCAACACCCTCGCCGTCACTTACATCGCCACCGACGATTTCGTTTGCCATGTGCTCGCCTCCAAAGAACCCCTTTCTTCTCAGGTTCCCTATACGTTCTTTTTCTCCTTCTTCAACCACAAGTAATGTCTTTGTCTATGACTTAAAGGTGCTGTCTTGGAGAAGATTTGAAGGCCATTTGGAGTTATCTTAGGTGATACCAATCGCTAGCAGCAAGGTGTTTTTTTTAATGGGGGTTTTGTATTTTACAACCTCAGAGCCATTTTCTGTTGTGAAATTTGTTTTGGGAAATGGTAAATTGGAGAAGCCAATTGAGGTGTTGCCAGATCAAGTTACATTCTTGAGATTGGTGAGTGATGGAGGAGAAAAGATTGTTCTTGATTGGTGCTAGTGGGGTTGGGAGCAATGAAATCTCAGAGAGCATTAAATTGTGAAAATTTTGTAAAGAAAATTGGAATGAAATTAAGAGTTTACCTGATTTTATGTGTAGAAAATTTGTACCAATTTATTACCATAACTATAAACAAATTTATTGCTTTTGATATGAAGGGATGACATGCATTTGTTACTACACTTGCTCTGAGATTTTGTATTAAAGACTTGGCATTGGCTTCTAAAGTGCCCATGAGCTAGCCTCCAATGTCCCCTTTCTTCTTGAGTTCAATAACTTTCAACCTCTTTCTATGATTTTTTATTTTTTATGAAATTATATTAAAAATGTGTGCTTTTAACGTAAACGTTACAGTGATGCAATTGTTTGATTCTGGAAGTGGTTTGGTGATGGTGAAATTGAATGGAGAGAGAAGGGAGTGAGAGGATGATGGAGGTATAGGGGAGGGGTAAAATAGGAATAAAAATTATAATTATAAAAAAAAATTATAATAAGAATAAAATTGATGCAAATTAAAAACTTCAAGAACAAAATTAAAATGAATTAAAATTTAGAAATATTTTTAAAATTTTTGATAAATATCAACCGCAAAAAAGCATACTTATTAAAGAATGAAAGCGATATGTATCCATTGATGAGGGAGTTATTCAAGTTGATTGTGTTGTCCATGAAAGAGTTATTGCCAGAAAGAGACAGGGTTTGGGAGGTTCTTCTCTTGTTACATTAATCAAATTCAAGATTCTTTCAACCGATGTGACGTTAATGATTCCGACAACCCTGCCAAATCAGCACCAACCACTCACCATTCATTATTGAACACGACAAGACACAACACACACCCACACACTACCTACGAGTGACATTGTGACAACATTTGACAATTGACGTCACTTTTTTTTTTAAGGACAATTGACATCACTTTGTAGTTTTTTTGGTTAACATCACTTTGGAGTTTGTAATAATGGAAGATAGCAAGATGATCCTGCAATCCCAAAAAAAATAATTCCTGGGTCAAGTGTATAGTTTTTTCTTTGGGTTGGGCCTCGTTTAGGCCATGCCATGACCAGAAAAAACTATAATTGAAAACCCAATAACTTTCCAAAAAAACCCAATATTTTACTATGAATCACATCCTTATTTGCAATGTCGATGTGAAGTTGTGAACCGTTAAATCACTTAAATGTCATTCCAATATGACTAGTTTATGTTGGACACTTTGGAATTGTGATCAACATAATGTTCCAAAATGGTTCATAAAACTTGATTAAATCAAATTGATAGGTATCAATTAAGTAATCAATATAAACTAATTCCAAATACAATACTAACCACAGTTAAAATATGTTCACGCTCATTAACCATTATAACTTATAAGTGACACTTAAATATTTATAGAGTATCAAAACTTCACTAACGATTAGAATATTTAGTTAATTATTTTATAGACAAAATTTTATCCAAAAATAAATAGTTATCGTTGTTTTTTAAAAATAGAATATTTAGGTAATTATTTTATAAAGTTAAAAATCAATATTACCAATGAAGCGAATGTCATAAGACAAAATAAACATTACATCGTAAAAAAGAATTATTATCATTATAATTTCGATATATCTATAAAAGGATAAGTGGATAACTATAAATACTAAAGTATTTGTGAAAAGATGGGGTAAAACGATCACATACGTACATGGCAACAACAAAAGGACAAGAAAAAGAAGATCATGCATGAGAAAGAAAAATGCTAAATGTTGACTGTTGACCCACTCCACATCTCCACCAAGACAACCAAGTAGGCAAGTAGCATACTACCATATCCATTCCTACTCAAAATATGCTAAATGGTAAAATGGAGAATTTCATTTATCTTTTTTTTTTGTCGACACTGATTTTATTTTCAAAATTGTTATAATTCTTTATCTTTCTGTTGTAAAGTAATTATACTTAATTTTTTAATATATTTAAAAATTTATCAAAAAGTTAAAATAACAATTATTTTAAAATAAAAACTATTATTATTATTATTGGGTATTAACACAGGTGTAAGCCCAAAAAAAACGCTTCCTATACGATATAAGAAGCGGATAAGTATATCTAATAATCCAATATTTTTATAATTTTAGTTGTAAATTTTAATTATATATATATTTTATAATTAAAATAAAATCAACTAATAGAAATACAGGAATACCCTAATAACACTTCATCCATTTCATATGATATTTGACATATGACATTTTCTGTTTATAATTTTGGTTAAATGAATGTTCCCGGCCCCAAGCCCAATCAATCATACCAGCTTAGTGCCTTAGTCAATCATTTGACGATTGATTGATTGTGATGTGCAACAAAATACAAGCCAGTAACCGTTAACTAGTAATTACTAATTACCCTAAGGTATTAAAATAACCGTGTTACCAGCATTTTCTTTTTTAATTTGACTTGGGTCAATATTAACTAATTTTTTATAAAAATTTATTAGATTATTATTATTATTTTAGGATACATAAGTATAAGTCCATCGTGATGATTTTTTGCAAAATAACCGAAATAAAAAATAGGGTAAAAGAATATATTTTTTAATTTTTACTGTTTTATAAATATAATTTTAAATATTTCTAATATTTAATTTAAATTTATTATATTATACTAAAAATTCAGTTACCAAATAAATTAGTTACGTATAAAATATAGGTTAGAATGTAAAATACTGATAAAAAATTATTTAAACAATATATTCATACATGAATATACAATGTAACAATGATTATTTTTATGCATACATATATATTTTTGTATTTAATTTATTCAATTTTATTTTAATAATTGAAATAATTTTAATTATTGTATACTCCACGAGGAACACGAGATCGTGACTAGATAAGGGTGTTCTAGTTTGTGTTGCAGTAGTGACAGTCTTTATAGATTTTACTTTAATTTTTAGTTTTTACAAACTATTGGTTCCTACTTCTTGATCCGACGGCTTATCTACACCTAACGGTTCCTCGTATAGGAAAAATTTTCGGATATACCGGAATATCGATATAACCCTTTATTTTAATTTATATATATTTTTTATTTTTTTAAATTAAAACTAACGATTATAGATTATATTATAGGTATATCGATATACTTAAAACTTTTCCCTCTTATATATCTTGCATCTTCACTACTTCACCATATGTGTTTACTCTTATGAAGAAAGAGGAAAGATTTATTTGACTCGTGTTGTTTCATTAATATTATTATCAATAAAAGGATATAGAAATTCAAAGAAAAGAAATAATAATAGTTTATATTTAGTTTTGTTAGATGTACATATAAATATATTGAAACTCATAAATTTTTTTCACTTAAAAAAATGATTAATAAAAATGTGTTTATATGTTTTATGTGTACATCAATATTAATTATATATTTTTTATTTTGAAAGTTACGTAGATATTTATTGTAAGTACGAAAATGATAATATATTACTACAGAGGCGCTCTACCAAACTTTTTGTTCTCCGTGTTTGCACTATTACATGCAAACATACAAAACAAGTATATAGTCGGTACCTACACACTTATTTTTTTATAGTAAATATTAAATTAACACATATATATAAAATATGATTAGTAATGCTTTAACTATTTTTTATTTTTTCATGTTTCATTTATAATAAACATATATTTATACATGCATAAAATTGATGTTTATCAAAAAAATTAAAATGTATAAATAACATTATTTTAGATTTATTTTTCATGAATATTAACACAATCAATAATTTTATTTGCATATTAAAATCAATTATCAGTATATATTATGTATTGAAATATAAATATAGTTTAATTTATTTTTAATATATATTTAATATTTTAATATATATTATACATTAATGGCTAATTTAATAACTAATTTTATACCCTAACACAATACATGCCGTAGAAAAAAAAATATCGTTTGGCATAACCACGTATTATTTTTTTAAGATTATACTAATTAAATTCTTACTTGATGGATTATTGCAGCATCAATTAGCCTTTGACTAGCATTAAATCTAGAGCCTCGAAAAAACAAATATCTTATGCGCATAGCCATATGGCAGCCATAGCCCTTAATTAAATACCGTTTAAAAAAAAGCATACAAAATATAGATTATGATTGGGTGATGTAAGATGAGAGGTGCATTACTATTATTAAGTATTGAGAACGCTAGTGTTATTTTTTTTTTAATGCATTTAAATTGTGTATTGACTCTTGAGAATTTTCTATTATTCGGTAGTAGTTAATTAGCAGCAGCTAGGTCCATATTCCGATCCATAACCATTTATATGGAGGGAGATGATAATAATAACCACACTCGCCCTCTTCTTACACCGCCACAACCAAACTCATCAGCCGCCGTATTCACCACTGAATCCCATGACATCCCTCCGATCAGCAGCCCCAGAATATTCGGCAGGGAGTTTCTCCTCGAGTCCAAGAAGCTATGGTACCTGGCCGGCCCCGCCATCTTCACCTCCGTCTGCCAGTACTCCCTCGGCGCCATCACTCAGCTCTTCGCTGGCCACGTCGGCACCTTAGAGCTCGCCGCTGTCTCCGTCGAGAACTCCGTCATCGCCGGCTTCTGCTTCGGCATCATGCTTGGAATGGGAAGCGCCTTGGAAACGCTATGCGGTCAAGCCTTCGGAGCGGGACAATTGAACATGTTAGGGATTTACATGCAGCGATCTTGGGTGATCCTCAACACCACCTGCTTGATCCTCGCCCTTCTCTACGTCTTCGCGAAGCCGCTCCTCAATTTTATCGGACAGACGGCGGCGATATCGAAGGCGGCGGGGGAGTTTGCGGTCTGGATGATACCGCAGCTGTTCGCATACGCGATGAATTTCCCGATCCAGAAGTTCCTGCAGGCGCAAAGCAAGATCATGGTGATGGCGTGGATAGCAGCTGCGGCGCTTGTGATGCACCTGGTGCTGAGCTGGCTGCTGATGCTGAGGCTGGGGTGGGGGCTGGTCGGGGCGGCGGTGGTGCTGAACGGATCCTGGTGGTTCATAGTGGTGGCGCAGCTTGTTTACATCTTGAGCGGCACGTGCGGAGAGGCGTGGAGCGGGTTCTCGATAAAGGCGTTTGAGAATCTCTGGGGATTCGTTCGTCTCTCCCTCGCATCTGCAGTTATGCTCTGGTATGCATTCTCATCTAAATTCTTTTTTCTTTTTTTTTTTTCCTTTGAAACGAGACATAGTTGATTATTTTAAAATTCTAGATTGTTTAATTAATATTTTTTTATGTCTTATCTAATAACGAATTAATTAGGAGTCAATCATAGATCCATATTCAAATTAACGTCATCAAATATGAATACATCCAATTCGGACGTACCTATAATATAACTTTCCGATATTCAACTTTTCTTTTTTCCTGAACTGAATTATTTGGTTTGACGCTTTTTGTACCAACATAAATAATGCAGGATACACCTCGTTTCCCATGCTTTGGACTGTTATGTTTAGGATACGTGTCTTCATGAATCAATATTTTAAAAAAAAATCTTTTATTATTAGTAATGATTTTTTTTACCATATGAACTACCTTTGTTGTAATAATTCTTACAAAATTTTATATCTCGTAAAAGTGTATTATTTAAAGATGGCTATATATATACATGCACGTGGCCAGCATTTATTAATACAATAAATTTAAGCGTAATAGGTTGACAGACTAAATATGATGAAGCTAATTGATATATATGTTTGGTACACGGGGGATGGACCAGTAAGGCATTCACATTTTGCTGATTTATTATTAGAAAGAAAAATGTGAAAACCATGGGAGTTTATTATTTTTTGTTTTAACAGTAGTATATATGTATATGTTTGCAATTTGCAGCCTGGAAATGTGGTATTTTATGGCACTAATTCTGTTCGCCGGATATCTAAAGAATGCAGAAGTTTCAGTGGATGCCTTGTCTATCTGGTGAGATCCCTCTCAACTCTCATCAATTATCATGCATGCATTTTCCTACCCCGTGAATTGTTTTATGTAGCGTTTGGAATCATCATAAATGACAAAATCAATATGAAATACAGAATGTTTCAGATGTCAAACACTCTTAATGAGAACTAGTACAACCCCAAAAGTAAATGAGTGTATCATTAAAATATACATTCATATTAAAAAATTCAATCATGCACGTGTACATTTCTTTTCTCCAATTAAATTAAATTAAGTGAATTTTACATATTCTCTCTTCACGTGCACGAATAAAATATTACTACTAAAACAAACAGAAAATTTAAAAGTAAACGAACATATTTTAAAATATATTCATGTCAACTATAAAAACATGTTCGTCGTACATATAAATTTCTGTTCATTTTTAATGAAGAGTAACAATTTGATAGAACTTGATTGAAAATAATAAGTGTACGTCTAGAATTATTCTAAAATAATATAATAATCATATAATCAACATTTATTTTGTAAGTCAATAAAAAACTTTAAAAAATAACTAATATTTTTCAAAATGAATTATTTATATTTAATTAGTACTTTAAAGGCTTAAAATAAAACACTTGTCAGCTAAATCTTTGAGAGAAAATGATAATATTACTCCTATTTTTTATAGTATTCCTTCTCATAATTATCTTTTGTATTAGGGTAAAATATGATTTACTTTCTAACGTTTTCAAAAAATTTTAAAAATATTTTTAACATTTAATTTGATTCAATTTTATCTCTTAACATTTAAAATTAATTTCAATTCTACTCTTATTGTTAATTTTTTAAAAATCATCCAACAATTAAAATTATTTTTCCTATTTTATCCACACTGTTCATCATCATCAACTATAAACATCATTATCCCATCAACACCAGTACACCAACGCCATCACCAATGGAAACCCAAACACCACCACCACCACCACCATAAACCCATCCTTCATTTATCATCCTCAACCCACCACACTCACCTAACCTCCACCACCCAACTGTTGTTGCCCCAACCTCAAGCCCATAACCATTATAATAGCCCAATAATCATTACCATCACCTCCAACCTCTACCACACAATTAGTGGTGGAACCCATTTTGTGATTGAGGCAAAATTTGGGAACCCTAACTCTATAATTTGTGATTCGGTGCGAAGGTTGCAGAATATGTTAAATAGTGGAAAAGCATTAATTCATATTTTTCTTGTGGTAAATTTCCAAGGTCATACTTGTTCTTGCAAATGTTCCTTTTTTTTTCTCTAATTCTTCGGTTTGGAATGATGGAGGGAGAAGATGAGAAGGAGGAATTGAGAGATAGAATTAAGGGTACAAAAGAAAAAAAAATGACCAAGGGCTGACCGTGAACAAATTAACTATAGGATAGATTTGAAATATTTCAAAAATATTAACAATAAAATTGAATCGTTAAAAGTATTTTTGATTAGGGATAAAAAGAATACTTTATTATTTATAATTATAATTATATATTATATGAATTTATAAAAAAATAAGACAGTGCCATTATTAAAATATGAGTAATATTATGATTTTTCTTTTAAAAAATACTGGTACTATAAATATATAAAACTATGTATATATAATTATCAACTGTTCATCAATCTAACTGAATACTATTTAATAATTAGCATAATTTGGGATTTGGGATTCGGTTTTTATTAATTATTATTGTACTAAAAAATTGCACTCATTGGATCTATTAGTTGACTAATTGAAATAGATGGTGAATTAAAAATGAAAACTTATTGCCAGTTTGCCACCACTGGTCGCACTTGCTCCCACTCAGCCAAGTGACAGACATTTCATTAATAAACTTGGAGGCAGGGGCCAAGCAGAATCACCCATCAAATTATATCAAGAACTTTTAAAATTATTATGATGACATGATTTCTAACTAGTTACTATTCATCAATAGTATTTGATTATTTATATAGTAGTGCGCTTTATAAAGTTTAATAATAATAATATATATCTTTAAAGTAATGTTTATGCAAAGTTAACTTTTGAATGATGGACAATGATCTGTTCGTTGGCTGTAATTTTAGTGTTAAATTTTTTAAATATTTTTTGCCTTTATATCATTTATCCTAATCATTCTACACCCTTCCCCTACCCCAAGGGGAAAAAAAACTGGAGTCAGTTTCTAAATGATTGATCGATTTCACTGTGCAAAGTTTAAACTCCACCCCCACTAATGTTACAAAACACTGTAAGAAAAAAAATTAAAAGAAATACATCAGTGCATCAAATAATCCTGATTTGGAGTCTAGTGATTAGTGAATATGCATATGACAATGCTGCGGACCCCACCCCACCACGGTTTCAGCTTCAGAATTTTGGAAAAAGCGAGCAAAGAAGGATCTTATGCCCACTGACATATACGGATAGACATATGCTACAAATCCAATATAACAAACAGGGTTATCGTAAGTGTAAATTAAAATCAGTTATTAATATTTGACTAATATATTATATGTATTAAAATATTAAATATATATTAAAAATAATTAAAAAAATATATATTAAAAATAAATTAATTATATATATATATATATTATATTTTAATATATATTATATATTAATAATTAATTTGATGTACAAACTAGGAATTGTTTTTCTTGTTTACACTGTTTAGTGTTTATTTCTTCCTTTACCAATTACCGTGCATACTTTTTCTGCTACGTGACCATGCACACTCTCTTAATTAATTTTTTTTGCAAAAAGTAATGTTTAAATTAATAATTAAATAAAAGGTTATGCATATTCCAGAAAGGTTTAGTATATTTTGAAAATGTATGGAAATAAATACTGTTAATTTGAACATTTAACTCAATATTTTAGTTGTGCTATCAATCTGGCCTATTTCAGTTTGGTCAAAACATATCTCACGCCTTGTAGTAATGAATTTGCAGTATGAACATCTTGGGTTGGACAGTGATGGTATCCTTTGGAATGAATGCAGCCGTAAGGTATATATATGTTTTTCTTTATTATTATAGTGTTACATAATAAAACCTTGGTTGTAAATCTGTATGTGTGTGGAATGTGAATGCAGTGTGAGGGTGTCAAATGAACTAGGGGCATCCCACCCAAGAGCAGCAAAGTTCTCGCTAGTGGTTGCAGTGGTGACTTCATTTATATTGGGTCTAGTGATGTCAATGCTTCTTATAATCTTCAGGAAGCAGTACCCTTCCCTGTTCTCAAATGATGCAGAGGTGAAGGAACTGGTGATGGAGCTGACACCAATGCTGGCATTTTGCATTATCATCAACAATGTGCAGCCTGTTCTTTCAGGTGTTGCCGTTGGTGCTGGCTGGCAGAGTCTTGTTGCCTATGTTAACCTTGCTTGTTACTATCTATTTGGTGTTCCTCTTGGACTTATTTTGGGCTATGTGTTTGACTTTGGTGTCATTGTAAGCCTTTCTATTCCTCCTCCCTCTATTATTATTATTGAATTGTGATCACTCACAACAATGATTGTTGATGATGCATGGATAATTTCCAGGGGATCTGGTCTGGGATGCTCACGGGGACCATCGTCCAAACTTGTGTTCTATTCATCATAGTCTATAGAACTGACTGGAACAAAGAGGTAACAACTTTGTCATTGACAATTGACATTGCATGCAAATTATTAATTAAAGGCAAGCCAATTCAATTAGGAAAAATATAGGTAATCAATAATTTTCTAACCAACAAATCAGCCAACAAAAAATAAAACATCTGAAACTACTGTTTATAGAACATCTACAATTAAAACAATAGAACATCCGAAATTTAAAGTAACCTCA
This sequence comes from Stylosanthes scabra, assembly GCA_036250425.1. Taxonomy (NCBI): domain Eukaryota; kingdom Viridiplantae; phylum Streptophyta; class Magnoliopsida; order Fabales; family Fabaceae; genus Stylosanthes; species Stylosanthes scabra. The sequence continues at coordinate 27,067 of JASCZI010000128.1, forward strand.
TCCAACTTTATATTTTTTTAGAAACAGAACATCCGAAACTTAAAAACAGAACATCCAATTTAAGTTGTTGGGTGATATTGACTGAATTTTTATTGGTTACCTAACATGTTTCATTCAATTATATGCTAATTTTGTGTGTTGATGAGGATGGCAGGCCTCCCTTGCAGAAGACAGGATAAAAAAGTGGGGTGGCCATCAAGATTCAAAATCCAATGGTGTTGCAGATCACTGATCAGCAATCATGAAATGAAACTTTTCACACCAAAAATATAATCAACGTGTTGCAAACTCTAGAAGAAAAATTAAAAATATTTGGCTAGTTAATAAAACTTTTTTTCGGTAAGGATTTTTTCATAAATTATTTTGCCTTATATTTCAAAATCAAAATTGCAGTTTGAAATATTTTTTTTTTTAATCCAAGGTTAAGCATTCGTGTTTCATGAGGGAACAATCATTCATAGAATGACACAAATGTTACATGTATTGTATGAAGCATGGAGTGTTATATTCCCTTTGATTAAGATTACTAAGGTGTTCATTGAACTATAATAAGAACTATAGTCTCATTTTATCAAACTTTGGTTCAATGAAGTATAAGAAGTAAGAAGTATAAGTGTATGATATCTCTAGCACTCAAACAGGGGCAGGCTGTGGTGGTGTCGATGGAGTTGCCACTAACGGCAGCAGCTCCCTTCCCCGTCCTTTCATTCTTCCTCCCCCATCAATCCATCATCGTCTAGTTCATCTCTTTCTTTCTTAACATTCCACATCCCTTCTGAACTTTCTTTTTTGTCACAATGCTACTTTGCCTCTAGCCTCAAAATCTGGAAATTGCAGAATAAATTTGGAGGTTATTCTCCGTATACGTATAGAAGCTACCAAGGCCCTATTTATCAAATCCACTTCCACCTATTGAAAACCTTGCTCTGTTTTGGTAATAGGTTTGTTGCGTCCAAGCATAGCGCTCCATATCTAAGTTGTGTTTCCCATTTTAGTTGAAAATATCTAATTGAAGGTTAAGTCATCCTACTGGAGGATAGGGTTCCATGAGTTACTAGAACAAATATCGTTTATTGAGGTAGCTGGAGGGCAGAAATGGGGATGGATTGATTGATTTGAAAACTCTAAATTTCTTTCGGCTACGTCGCCCTTAACGATCCGAAAATTCAAGGTAGCTGGAGGGTAGAAATGGGGATGGATTGATTTGAAAATTCTGGATTTCTTTCGGCTACGTCGACCTTAACAATCCCCTTAACAACCCGAAAACTCAAATCAATCGTCAACCACCATTGCCCTTAAAATCAGTTTGTCAATTTTAAATCCTATCTTCTAACCCGGTTTGTCAACCGGTCTCAGGCTCAAGTTAACATAGTCCAAATTGAACAGTGCCGAATTAGGTTTTATGCTAGTGCCGAACAATGTCGTTCCCTTTCATTCAACATTATAATGGCTAAATACCATGCCAGATCATCACTCCGATGCTGGACCATATAGTGCAATTTCAGCCTCAGGCCACTTTAGGGCTTTAGTCATGAATTTACCGGATTCCATGCCCCCACTCCATGATGCTAATTTCTCTAATTTGATATACAAAAAAAGAAAAAAAAATTATCTAATTTGCTTAAGGGAAGAATTGGTGGCTTGATTGGAGACTTTTTAGGAATTTACCCTTGGACCTTTTTGGTTTTATTGGCAATGTTAACACTTGTTACTAACATCCTAGCTATTTGGGTGTTTACCCCCGTTTCAATACCCCCAAAAAAAAAATATCCTAGCTATTTTGGCAGGTCTTAATGTTATTTGCGTGTTGGATTTCTTTGATAGCTAGGAGGGCTCTCTTGAGTCTTGGTCAATGCAATATGTCATGTTTAAGGTAGCGTTGGCAAGAAATACATTTCCCTTTGAAAAATAGGAATTGGAATGTTTCTATCCGACACACGAATGGACTTATGAGATTCCTAGATCAGGGATGATGGTATGGATTCCTTTTAAAATCCACATCCTCCTGCAAGATCGTTCCCTGCTTATTAATGGAATAACAAATGTTCATTTCTGCATCCTTTTGGGGTAAATAAGGATTCTTTGATCAAAATAAAAGAACATTGTACTGATTATTATTTGTTAAAAATCGTGAAGCAAGTTTGCAGGTTTAATTTATTTTCGCAAAAAGAATCGCAGCAGTTAAACTTTGGTAATTGCAATGTTTAATCCCATTCTCCATTAGGGTTCCAGTATTTTCATTTCGTGTAGCACAGCTTTTGCAAATTCAATTTAACAGAAATCGTGACATATACCCGAATATAATCCAGTTAATGCTTCACATTACATGTGCCCATAGCCTAATAAAAATTAAGCAAAAATTCATGTCTTCTTTACTAATGAAAGACAAACCTAGAATAGTTTCTCTAAACACTCCCACAGAACCATTTTCATTGCGCAAATTGGATTAATAGATTAACAAATTGGATTAGCGCACATAAAAATTTTCAAAAAACATATCTATATGGTTAAAAATATAAGATAGCATTGCAATTCGGAAAATATCCATAACAGCATTTGATTAAAAATTAAAACTATGAAAAACCAGAGTCTCAACAGATCACAAAACTTAAGAACTCTTCAATGAAGAAAAAAAAAAAAGGAAAATGGAAGTTTAAAGAGAGACCTAAGCAGTGAGAAGGACGGCGCCACCGTTCTCCTTGATCTTCTTCTCAGCGACCTTGGAAATAAGCTTAGCCTTGACGACAACAGGCTGGTTCTGAGGGAGCACACCTTTTCCCAAGACCTTGAAGTAACCGTGCTGAGTCACATCGATCAATGGAGCCTTATTCTCCTTCGAAGCCTTATCCTTCACCTCTTGAGGAACCAGTGACCACAGCTTGTCGATGTTCACGATTGGGCAGTGGAACTTGTTGCGAAGCTTGTGGAAGTACCTCATACCTACCTTACCGAAGTAACCAGGATGGTATTTGTCGAACAGGATCCGGTGGTGGTGCATGCCACCGGCGTTACCGCGACCTCCAGGATGCTTGCGGTGCTTTCCGATACGCCCGTGACCGGCGCTCACGTGTCCGCGCTTCTTGCGGTTCTTCTTGAAGCGGGTTGTCATCTTCGATCTCGAGCGAGCACTCTCTCTCTCCCTCTGTGAATGTAGGGTTCGGCGGACAGAGATAGAGGAATTAGGGTTTGGGGGTATTTTATAGTTGCGTATGGGAGGCTCAGGATGGATTTGGATTTTATTTTTTCGGTTTACGGTTTTACCCCTAGGGTTTTGGTATTATGGGCCTTCAAGAATAACATTGTATTTGGGCTCTAAGCCTTTATTTGATACTGTCGGACCAAATAAGGAGTAGAATGTGTTATATTGTTGGCCCGAAAACATAACAAAATTTTTATACTTTAGATGATAGATTACGCTGACCAAAAAAAAAAGATGATAGATTACTAAAAGTTTCCAACACAAAATCAAAAGAATCAATTACTACAAGTTTAATTTGATCTTACCTTCTATCAAAAATAAAAAATTGAGATCATAATTTGATGATTTGATCCGTGAACTTTCAAACTAATCAATATCGTTCATAATTATATACAATTATTTAATCATGTCTGGTTTTTTTACAATTATTTAATTATGTCTGATTTTTTTTATGAAAAAGTTATTATTTTTGCTAACATAATAATATATAATTAGACGCATGTATAAAACATTTAATTATATCTAATTTTCAAATGATTATTTACGTGTTAGATAGTAAAAAATATTATTTTGCTAATATGACAAGAGATATATAGATGCACACCAAAATCAGCCATTATTTTCAGTCATCGTATTTTATACGGTATATAAATATAAAAATACAAATACTTAAAAAACTATCCCACTCTCATAATAAAAACACACCCTTATACCTTGAGCTACACGCGTTTCCCTTTTCTTGATTTTCACACTTTGCATTGCTAACTAACTAACATAACCCTCTGCGCCTTGGATATTTTTTTTTAAAATTCAAAAACACAATAAAAATGGATGAACAATTATTTCAAGTCCTATTCTACTCATATTTGTTTCTACCAGCAGCAATGAGGATCTTCATTCCTTTTTACTCATTTATGGCCTCACCTTATATTCTAGCAACCACTATTTCTACCTTTTGAAGTTGTACACCCTACGATAATAACTTCAACAACATGTAGTGAAATACGGTTTTATTGAGCAATGGATAACTTTCGAGAACCCAATAAAGTCACTGCATCTAGTCTTGCATTCTTTCCTCCAAGTAAAGATGATTTATTGATTAAACATATGCATGTATAAAGTTTCTCCTTATTTGAGTTAGAGAGTTTTAATTATTTCTTCAACTTGAATTTTTATTAAAATTTTTTAGTTTGATTATTATTTGTAGGGTATTTGATTATAATCAAATTTTATACTATGAGTTTGATCATATTTGATTATAACATAAGCTTGAATTTTATTAAGATTCCTAAGTTTGATTATTATTATGGATGTGTTTGATTATAGTCGGATTTTGTAATATAATTTTGATTATGTTTGATTATAGCTTCATTATATAATGAACTTAAATTTTTATTAAGATTTTTTAGTTTGATTGTTATATTGGGCACGTTTGATTATAACTAAATTTTGTAATATAATTTTGATACTATTTGATTATAGAATTGATTTAAACTTTGATATATATACTTAAACTAAATTATAACTTTTGGTGTATTTGATTATGATCAAATTTTATAATATTACTTAAAAGATGTGTAATTATAATTAAATGTAACTTATTACTTGTTTATATGGCAAAAATACTAATAATATTAAAATTAATTAAAATATTAAAATTTATGTGTGATTTTCATAAAAAACAAAATTAGAATCAAGAACTCCATTTCATACAAAAAAATAGTACAAATGGAATTTAGATTTTTTTTAATAGTAATATTAAGTGATTTGAGTTTTTAAAGAAGCAATAACTAAGTGGATCATAATTTATATGGTAGTAGATTAAAAAGTATTACGTTCAATAAAAAAGTTCAATTATAAGTTTTTGTTGTTTAATTTGGTTCATTGTCAAAACTACTGTAACAAAGAAAAATGAAATAAGAGAGAGTAAATATGTTCTTGAATTATGATAGCAACAAGTGATTAAAGTAAAATAAAAAAGAGAATCAAAATGCTGAATTTTAATTTCATGTTTAATGAAAAAAAGATGAAATTAACGTAATAGAACATTTGATAGTAAGGGAAGAAAGAGAAGAGAAATACAGATTCAACGAGTAGTGAAAAAATTAATAAAGACAGGGAAAAGAGATTGGACATTGGATTGAAGGAGTAAGAGAATGGATTAAAAAGTAGAGAAACTGTATCAATGTGCCTCCGGCGCCTGAATTGCATTGATTGAGATTATTATAAATGGCGTATAATAATACGATGATTGGAATTGGTGTACAAACAATAATGTTTAGATGCATGTGTAACTTTTTTACAAAGTCAATACTAAATTCATATATGAATTAAGTTAATCTCTTTTATATATTTTGTCTTATTCCAATATTCCATACCACATACAATATATCCCAGATCACAGTCATCACACCACATGGACCTCGGAAAATGGATTAGCGGTTTTGTTACAGATCACTTACCCTTCGGGAAAATATAGATACACCATTGGGACAATGAGAGAATTAAGTATTTACTCGAAGATTGATGCTACAAAATACAAAGAACCAAAAGTGGAGTAAATTAACATTTTCAGTTTTTTCCAAATCAAATCAATTCATTTATAATTCATTTATATTTTCAAGATGAATTGATACTCAAGAATTGATACTCAAAAAGTGCATGCTTACAAATTAGACCGAAATAACAAAAGGTACTTATTTTGAGTATGATTAAAAACTGGAAAATTTTCAGCAGAATTACTAAGCCTGGGAAAATAACAAGACGGCATGTAATTAATTTTATAAATATATTTCACTAGTACAAACGCCACAACAGCGATACAATGACTTGGGCTTCACATCATATCCTATAAATAATTATGTATTTACATATCAAAAAGGAAAAAAACTTAGAACTAATTAAGAAGAATGGATACATGAGAAATTGAAGACGGCAAACAGTGTATGTATAAGCGTATGATCATTTTTGAATAATGAGGGCAGCACCAACCAAACTCAACCATACTGTCAATCCAATCCAGAAAGCTCGACTTTTCTCTAACCCAATTGGAGGTTTCCATACAAGAAAATCCCCAAGGTAATCTCTTGAAGATGGAAGCTGGTTGGTAACTGATCCACTTATTTGATTCTTGTCCTTGTCCTTGTACTTATCACTCCATGTTCCCGCATAGCTACATTGCATGGTAACAAACAAAACATTATTTTTCTAATTTCCTCCAAGTCAGAAAAGTAACAAAGTTCAATTTAAACACTATATATGATTATATGCAGTCAATAGCTATTATCCAACCACAATGTGACAAATGCCAATGGCAGTTCACTGAATTGGGACACAATTGATTCTCAATAAGACATGAATGGAGATTATTACACATTGACTATTTGACATGAACAGTATGATACAACAACTTGAGCAAGTTGCAGCAAATTCAATCCCTTCTGTATCCCTATACTGTATACTAGTCGATAACCACGGAATAAAGATCGATAAGGAATAAAAAATCAATGATATTTGTGGAATTCATAATTCCATTCGTTATTGTTCTTTGCTACAAGGCCTAATCTGTTCATCTTCAGCCTCTAGAACTAGATGAAAGATATTTAAAACCATACGATATCATATAATTGAGAACACTGATTTCGATTAAGGCGCACAGGAACACTCAGAATTGCATATATGGAATGGAAAGATTGTGGCAAGTGCATGAGAATGAAATAACCTGTCGTAACTAGAACCAATCAAGGGTATGGTGACCATCTCCTCTTGAGATATCTTGAGTTTGGGGGCTTGCAAAATGTAGCGAAGCTCAGAGGCTTGACGGCGGATGTTAAGACTGGGGTGCGTCTTCTCTAGTTGCTTGTACAGATCAATGCAATCTTTGTGCCGGTTATTCGCCTCATAAGCCATAGCAAGCCATATTTGTATCTAAAATAAACAAGAATACCAATCACATTAACCTTAATTACCTCCTTAAACACTGATCAATAATGACTAATTAGAGAGATAAACAGAGACAGACAAGTGAACCAACCTCACCACCAAATAAAGTAGGCCTGGGAATGATAGTGAGTGCACCTTCAAGAAACTCAATGGAACGTCCGTACATACCTTTACCATAAGCTTTCTGACCCAAATCAAACATCAACTGCGCCGTCGCTCTCCTCTCTTCCTGCTCCTTAGCCACCTGCACGCCACATTCATCAAACATACAAATTCAGATCTAATCATGAATCTAGCCACCAATAGTTTCAAAACCCTAAATTCAAACAAACAAATACCTTTTCCAGCTCTCTTCTCACTCTCATCTTCTTCTCTTCCTCGCTCTCCTCTGTACCTTCCCCTCCTCCTTGCGCCGCATCGCCGCCGCGGCTCTGCAACTCCTCAGCCTTCTTCTCAAGCTCTCTCCTGTCCTCGAAATCCCTCACTCTCCTTCGCATTTCATTCTCCCACTCCTCAGTCTCCCAGAACCCGCCGCCGCCGCCATTATTGTCCTCGTCGCTGGACTCGGCGTCATAGCCGACCCCGTTCTTCTCGGAGTTGGACTTGCCCCGAGCCATGACCACTCGGAGGTTGTTGTTGTTGCTGTTCCGATACTCTCCGTCATGGTCCCTTCTGTGTGGCAAGCTCAAAAGGACGTCGATCCCGGCGGGGCGAATAAGCTTCCTGTCGAGAATGATGCTCCGCGGGGAAGCTATGTCTAGTAAGAGTGCAAGGTTGCCCAGATTCGCTGCCATGGCAAAGAAGAAGAAAGAAAAGGGGGGTTTGAGTGAGAAGTGAGAAGAGCGAGAGGAGAAGATATTTATGTGAGGGAAAGTTGTGAGTTGTGACTTGTAAGGATGAAGATAGGCGCTAGTAATAGTATTGTCGTGTTTTTGGCGCAATACTGGAACGTGGCTATGTGTTTGCCAGTGCCGTGTGGCACCTTTCCCATGCAATACGATGTCGTTTCACATTAATCATATTATATGTGTGAAAAAATTAGATATTTATAAACATATATTAAAAATAAATCAAACAACACGTATATTTTTACACAAATTCATAAATTTATATCGGTGTCTACTTGATTTTCAATTTTATAGGTCATTTTTCTACCTATTCTATCCTACCCTACAAAGTTAGCTAATGCACATTAAAGAGTGTACTGACACAAAAGAGTAAAAAATCAAAATAGCTTTGTTTTCAAAATTTATTACGATAATACTGTTATTTTGAAACTATTGATGAAGATGCTTTCGTTTTGCTTACGTGGCGATACGGTGGCAGCTTCTTTTTTTTTTCAGGTGCTGACTAGAAGACGCTACTGGAGAAGGCGCCATCCACGTGGAGGCTGGAACACGGCAGGCGCCTCCATGGTGAAGGCGTAGACTGCGTTGGCGCCACCATGGTGAAGGCGCGGGTGCAGAAGGCGCCTCCTACGTGGCAGGCGTTGGCCGCATAGACGCCTCTGCACACGTGGCTGCAGCATCAAATTTTTGAAATTGTGTATTTGATGTTCATAATTTTACCTGATTAACAATTTAATGTATTCCGAAAATATGTAACCTGTTCAGCTGAAAACAAATAACCTGTTCGACTGAAAATAAAACAAACTACAGTACTCTGTACAACTCTAACCAGATATTTAAGTATAAAGTAATTCAATGCGGATACGCAACAAAATGTTTTTAAAAAAATGAAACTCAAGAGGGTGGTGGTGGCGATGGAAACTGATAGGCGCTTCCATACCCATACCTCGCCTATCATTTTTTACCGCCACCACCACCCTCTTGAGTTTCATTTTTTTTTACATTTTGTTGCATATCCGCATTGAATTACTCTAAACTTAAATATATAGTTAGAGTTGTGCAGAGTACTGTAGTTTGTTTTCTTTTCAGTCGAAAAGGTTATTTGTTTTCAGCTGAACAGGTTATGTGTTTTCAAAATACATTAAATTGTTAATCAGGTAAAATTTTAAACATCAAAGACACAATTTCAAAAATTTGATGCTACTGCCACGTGTGCAGAGGCGCCTATGCGGCCAGCGCTTGCCACGTAGGAGGCGCCTTCTGCACCCGCACCTTCACCATGGTGGCGTCAACGCAGTCCACGCCTTCACCATGGAGGCGCCTGCCGTGTTCCCGCCTCCATGTGGATGGCGCCTTCTCCAGTAATGCCTCCTAGTCAACACCTGAAAAAAAAAAAATCTGCCACCGTGTTGCCACGTAGGCAAAACAAGGGCATTTTCATCAATAGTTTTAAAACAACGGCATTCTCGTAATAAGTTTTGAAAACAAACGTACTTTGATTTTTTAAGCCCAAAAACACAAAATAAATAAATAAGTGTACATATATAAAGAATTTTTTTAACATAGCTTGTTGTCATCCATCTTTCTTTCAAAATTAACTATGGCAATCGGCATCATGTGAGAAAAAGCGAGAAACTAGGATGGATAACAAAACACGCCTATTTGGTGTCTTTAGTGAATCACTAAATTGAGCTACGACCCTGGCAATCCATTTTTCAGGTTTTTGTTTGATCACAGCCCACAGGCCACTTCTAAGTTGGCACTTGCATAATGCATGTTAGACTCTACTAATATATAGATTCCATTTTCAATAGAAACAAGTGTTATGGTGTTGCATCATTTTGACATTTTAGAGTAAGTTTGGTTTGTATTTGTATTATTTTTTTTTGTGTTTTTTCGTTTTGCTTGATCTTGCGAAAGAAAAAAAAAAATAAAAAGTAAAAAATAAAACATTAGCCTTTTTACTTTTTGTTGGAATATTGGAACATTGAATTATTTTTTGTCATTAAATTATATGAAAAAATCCGATTAAATTAAGTCTTCTATTGTGCTTCGTATAAAATATTCAGAATTGAAGGTTGTCTCGATATCTTATTTAATTTAATATAAATATCAAAACTTAAATATAAAATTACTAAATAATCTTTGCTAGAAAATTCTATTATGAAGACCTTTAAGTGTCTTCTAGTGAGGATATTACTATATTTAGAAATTTATTTCTCTTATAATGATAGTATTAATTACACATCAGATTTTAATAGCACAAATCAATTGTTAAGTTTCAATATTTTCACTATAAGACACATTGATGTCTTCATCAAAGATCTTCCCTTCTTTGATATATAAAAATGGGAATTAAAAGGAGTTTTTTAAGAATCAAATTTCCAACAAAAAGTATGTATTATAGAACTTTTTAACCAAAATCACATCACAATCCAAATTGTCTTTTAAAACCTGCAAGGATAAACACATTGTCTTTTTAGTTTACAAACACAAAATGAGATACTTATGCTTTTGAAAAACTCTAGCACCTCTATGAAAAGTTTTACCAAACCAAGCCTAGGTATGAATAAGTAGAGACTATTATTAGCAAATAGCAATTTGATTAGGATTTTCTCTTGTGCCTTGATGCTTTGTTAGGTTTTCTCTTGTGTCATAGAGTTATCTTCTCTTATACTTAATAGGATTTTCTTTTGTGCTCTATTGAAATTTCTTATATTCATTTGAAGTACACAACCATCAGTGATTTATAAAAGTACGCTAGCTCTATTAGGGTTTTAATGTGTCTTTTGGATTCTAATATGTTCTTACGAATTTTGTGAAAGAATCCTTATTTCCTTACCTTTTTTATGTGTAATCATTGATCGTCCAATACAATTCAACAAACCATGGCGATTGTATCCACTACTACTCTAAAGAAACTAATCCTAATGTGAAGGAGGAAGAAATTGTAATGATTTTTTATATCTCTAAAATCAAAATTAAAGCAGCTCCGAGTTTAATGTGGAAACAATAAGAAGCTTTTAAGGTTATTGATCACGAAGGTAGTGACCAATAAAAAAGACGAGCTAGTGTAGTTACTACAATTCTCTCTAAAGCTCTGGAACCACCGCAATCTTTAAATCTTTGAAGACATTGCTGTCACTCAAAATCTAGTTCTTTCTTCAACTTTGAGATTGATTCAAGAAAACCATTAATATCATTCAAATATTTTAATTGTATAGAGTTTCTACTTCTTTTATTTATTTTTTGTTGTTGTTCAAATTGAACCTATTATCTTATGTATTTATTTTATTTATCCGATTAAATGAAATACAACTGCCTTTAATAAAAAAATCGAGAACATTATAGCTTACTTAACTAAGAAAACTATAATTATTTCTCTTCTCATAATTTTTTTTGTAAAGAATTATTTTGATGTCAAATAAAAGTTAATTTTTATATTATTTTTATGTTATTTGACATCAAAATATCATTTATTTCATATAAAAATAAATAATTTTGTTAGATTTAATTAGATAAAATAAATATGCGTATAATATTTTAAAATACAATTTTCTTTAGGTAAATCTTAATTTTTTTCTTAAGCTCTTTATTTCTAAACAGAATAAAATGGACTGTGAGGTAATTAATATTAAAAATAATCAAAATTCTCATATAATTCATAATCAAAAGGCACAAAATGATATTTTACAAAATAAAAAATGGATCTAACATCTAATAAGTCACTGGGTAATAAACTAATAAGTAAAAAAAGTTTCTAGATAAAAAGATCGGGTGAATTTTATTTTGGTAACTAGAAGGAGAGAAAGAGAAAGGTTTATGTTCGGAAGCGCTGGCCCTCACAGGGAGTGGCTGAAACCTCTTCCAATTTCATCATTCTTCATCGACGTCTTATTCTTCTTCTTCTTCTCCTCCTCCTCCTCTCTTGCAATTGAAACCAAAACCCTATCACAATCCAAATCGGAGCTTCACCAATATTCTGGAAGCTTCTACGCGCCATTTCTCCCAAATCCCCCTCTCTCGTCATGGATTCCTTCCAGCAGCCCCACGGCTACATCAGGCCTCCCCACCCGCCTGATCCCCACCACCACTTCCACCAGATGCCTCCGCCACCGATGCCGTCACGTCAGCCCGCGCCTCCACAAGCCCCATGGTATTCCTCCCAATTCCAGTACCACCATCCTTCCCAGAACCCTTCCCCTCCGTCGCAGTGGCCTCAGCCTCCGCCGCCGCAACAAACAGAGCATTATCCCCCTGCGGTGTCTTATCCTCCACCTCCTCCTTCGTCCAATCCTTACCCTTACCATCCTAGCCAGTTTCATGCTCCTCCGCCTCCACCTCCTCCCCTTCCCCACGCTCGTTCTCATGCTCCTCCCCCTCCTCCTCAGTACACCTCTCACTCCTACGTTCCTCAGCAGCCCTATCATCAGGTGAAAATTCTAACTTCTTTTTTCCTCTCTCAGCATTGGTGTTTTGTTTCTTCTTGATTGTTGGTTAGGGCTTATTCCTTCTTTGATTGTTCTGGAGTTTAATTAATTGATATCTGGTTATAGTGTTATACACTTTGTTTTGTTCTAATTTATTCATTTTTTAATTTCTTATTTTTGTAGGAATGGAGCAACCCAAGCTGGCCCGCCAACCTAGGTTATCCTGGTTAGTTATTATACTTTTAACTGAGAATCATTTTTTTTAAGAGTTTAGATTTTGTTAAAAGCTTCAATGGAAAGTAAGGATTTGCATGTTCCTGAGTTGAGAGGCAAGCATCTGCATCCATTATTGTGCCGATTTTTGTTTGTTGTTAGTCGATATTTCAGCATCTTATGGCCTTAATTTTGTTTGTAAATCATAAGACTACAGCGAGTTTTGAGTTGGCACTGAATTTTGCACTAGATGGAAATAGATGTCATGATCAAAATTTCATCTATAGTTTGTAACCAACAATAATAATTGGCCTGCATTTGCCGTTTAGTCATTTGAATGATAACAATGTAGCATATCTGTTTTATTTTGGCTTGACTTCTGTGCGCCACTGCATGCCACCATTTTGCCTTTTGGAAACTTGTTTTCCTTTTCTTTCTTTCGTTCTTTCTTTCTCCCTCTCCTATTTGAATTTCCAATTTGTACATCTTTGCTTAAATAATAATAATTATGCAATAATAGCTCAAAGTAATGAGGAAGATTGGGCTGCTAAGGCCAGAGCATGGGCTGCCAAGTCTACTATGGAAAGTCAGAATCCACAGTCCCAGTTTTCACCTGCTGGAAGAGTGCAAGAGCAAGGCCATTATCATGACCAGTATCAGCAATCTGTTGACTCACGGTATACTGATGTTCAAAACCAGTCCCATCCATCATCAACCTATCAGCAATTTTCCTACTTGGATGCATCTGCACAACGCCTCCCAGGACATTCCCAGGATGCTGCATCTGTCAATTTGGAGACTTCATATACTTCAGATGGACATTCATATGGTGCTAGAGATGGGACCAACACTGGAGATCCAACAGTTTCATTTGAACAGGGAAACATGCCTACAAATCCATCAGTTCACCAGCAGGAGGTACCTTCTAGTTATAGTTCTGTTGCAGGTAATTAATTATTTAGCTTGTTGAAATTGCCAGTGAAGCTTTGTTCACATACTGTGGAAATGGTTTGTAGATGATTATCTAACATTTCCCTGTACTGAAAGTATATTTGATGTCAACCTGTTACATTTTGGTTCAAAGAAAGATCCTTTTCAACCCCTTTTTGTTTTTCTTTCTAACTTTTAAAATGAGATATGTGATCAGCTTATTGCTATAGTTTTGTTATAGACAACTAATATGAGTTTATAAGTTTCTTTTAAATAGAAAAAGAAATATGAATAGTTTTAAGGATAAATACAGGAGAGGATAAGGTATACACAAAAACCCAAATTCCAAAATAAGCCACTAAGCCTAAAAGGTTCGAGAAGGGTAAAAATGCCTGCAGGAAACTACAAAACCAACAGAATCCAAAGAGATGACCAAAACGAAAACTATCAAAACTGCTTCAAGACTCTCTTTGGAAACTATCTCCACTGTGAAACTGCTTGAGTCCTATCTTGTAAAATATATTTGCTTTACTCATATAGCTGAACTCACCAATTGTGAAAAGCTTTGTCGTTGCCATTGTTGTAACCTGAATATTAATATACAGGTAAGGAGGCTGCTGATCAGATTCAACAATCATACACAATGTTCCCACTGCCAATTTCCTCATCTCAAGAACAACGGCACATGCAACCTCCCATCCAAGCAACCTTTGCACCTGGCAGCAATTCAGTGGACTCTGCTATCAATCCTGCTGATCAACCTTTAGATTTTGCACCTAGGTTTAGTCATGATAGTGACCTGCAAATGCAATCAACTTATAGTCATCATGATTCTGGTACTTCTATGAACTGGGCTGCTCCAGTGGCCCCTGCCGGTGGTTATGCACCAATACCTGCAGTTCTTGCCTCTGGACCACAGGTCTTAATTTTTTCAACAACTTTGCTACTTATGTAGATACATATATGTATTCATATGAATGTACATAGCCTAACACTCAGGTAATTTAACAGCATGACCCTTCTATTGCCGGTCCTGGTCATGTGGCACCACCGTTTGGAAGGTTTCCAGGACCTGGACTACCTCCAGCAATTCCCCCAACTAGTGCATCCTTTGTCCTTAGCACGGGAACTGCGATTCACCCTACTGCAGGTTTCTCCGCTGATCCATATGGTGTTCCAGAACGTCCGAAGAAGGTAATATATTGCATATGTTACTGCTTGGACAATATATGCATCATCAGACCTCATTTTGTTGTTATTTTTCAGGCTTCAGTCCCTAACTGGCTTAGAGAGGAAATAAAGAAAACAGTCATTGCTGCTCCTTCTGTAGAG
>JASCZI010000128.1:48934-76065 GCA_036250425.1 Stylosanthes scabra
ATGCTTCATTATCCACAACAACTGGATCAGTGGGAGGCTAAAGAAGCTTGAGCGCCAAGTCATGTCAGGTTTGTGGGAGTATGAAACTGGAACAAGGATGTGCCTGCAGAGCTGGCACACTATAAAACCATGAAGTTAATTTTGATGAACCAATTTGATTCCTTCTTATCTAATCTAGGGAAAATTTCTGTCCTTATCCAAGAAGACAGAGCTAAAAGCCATGCCTCAGTTTTGTTTGTAGATTTTGAATGCCTTGGTTTCATCACTGCTTTATAGCCGGCGTTGGAAACAAGATGATCTTTGGTGGTAACACATACTATAAATGCAATTTGCTTTGCTTTCGCTGTTCCGCTACCTAACATAACAATATCTCTCAAATTACCATGGTGGATCAGATAGACTGCAAAACTTTTGGTTGCATGCTATGCTGAAGCGTGTGGTTCACAAGTTAGGCCTTGTAGAGGACACTAAGAAAGATTATTACAAGAAGAAAAACAAGCCCAAAGGAAGCAAGGCTTCCTCGGAGCTAAGCTCGCGATCGAGGGACTTATTTGTGAAGATAAAGCATGTAGGTGGACAAAAGGAGCTGTACAAACATGCAGTTCCGGTATCTAAGTTGATGAGAAAGCATCATGGGATGTGTATTGCTCTGCCAGAAGTCTTCAAAGATCCTCACAATGCAGTGCTCAATGAAGGGGAGATTTTGCAGCCTGGTCACAAGTACATCTTAATCTCCTTCAAAGATGTGGACAAGCTCAAACGAAAGCTTCCGGCGCAAGGCAAAACCAGTAGGCCAAATGGAGTGGTGGCGGTCGAAAAGATGGACAAAAAGGCCAGGTCTCCAAGTGAACACAGACTCAAAGCTCGGAACGGAGTAGCCGGCCAAAAGACACATGATGAGATCACATTCACCAAGGAGAATGGAAATATGAAGTTGCCAAATGGAGTTGCAGGCCAAGAGAGGTTGGAAACAAGGACAGTTTTGTCTCCAAGTGGAAAACGCAACAAAGGGCAAGCCAAAGTGGCAAATGGACTAGTTGATGAGGAAGGAGAGATAGTTGAGACAATGGTGGATGGATCTCAAGGTGGAGATGTGGAAGAGCAGTCTCTTTTTTCCTCTGCAAGGGACTTCTATGTCCCTAAGGAGAAGGCACCGACGAGACCCTATTCGAGACGAAAAGGGCTAAAGGGGAAGACTCCTTTTGTGCCCCCTCTCCCAAAGGGAAGATCATATAGAAGTGTGGGATGGCAACCGAGCCTCCTAACTGTGAAAGAGCTCTCTCCATGATTTTTTTTGTAACTCCCTATTCTGGTATGGTATTATGCCTTGCCTGCCACTCATTACTGATTTCTCTTCATGGATCTGATTTCTTATTGATCCTGCTACATCCTCTTAATAAAATTGGAACTCATCTCCACCTTTGTTTTAATAAATTAGAACTATTTACTTATGCATAAGATAGAAAGTTGAGTAGAAATGAGGGATATTTTTAGTGTAATTTATATGAATTTGGATATCTCTATCACAACTCAATGTTAATATTCAAATTTTCATAACTTCAAGATGTCTCCACACTATCGAACAAACAGAAATAGACCGAAGAAAAAAATGTTAATGTGAATCTATTAAGTACAGATATAGTGTATTTTCCAGTACTTGTGCTGAATCTTTAATTGTAGCCGGTAGTTGTAACATGAACCTACTAACACAACTTGTCACTCACATTTTCTTGGCAAGTTCATCTCTGAGAGGAAATCAGCATAGCTAATCACAGGCTTGTCTTAGTTAAGAACTTACCCCAATGTACCTTGTCCTGCCACATCAATCCTCATCTCCAATCCATACCACAAAAAAGAATCATGTGAAAGATGGCACAACTAAGATGAATTGATTGATCTCAAAAACAAATGGTACTCTTCACATCATTGAACTCAACTCATAAAACATAGGCCAAAATCTTAGTCAAGATCCATGTGTATAGCACTGATAGCGCAGCGCCAACCGGAATAGTAACTGCCCAAGAAGCCACAATCTCCTTCACAGTTTCTGGTCTCACATTGTTGAGGCCCCTAGCGAATCCAACCCCCATAACTGCACCTACTAGTGTGTGTGTTGCTGAGATTGGTAGCCCCAATCTTGAAGCAAAGAGAACAACAGAAGCTGCAGCAAACTCAGCAGCAAAACCTCTTGTTGGTGTGAGTTCTGTTATCTTCTTCCCAATTGTAGCTATAACTCTATAGCCCCACATCATTAGCCCGGCGACGATTCCAAATCCTCCCCAAGCAAGAACATCAATTGGAATAACAATCTCAGCAGCAGTGCCACCTCTGGCAGCACCTTGAAGGATAGCTAGTGCACCTGCCAATGGACCTATGGCATTGGAGACATCACTGCCACCATGAGCAAACGACATGAAGCATGCTGAGAGAACCTGCATATAGCCGAATACACCATAAACTATTTCTAGTTGAGTGCCCTTTGGACCTGCAACATCAGATAGTAATCCTCCTATGTTTTGGTGGACAGTAGTAGTGTCTTCCTTTGTTTCAGGATGTTCTGCTTGAGTATTTGACTTGGCAAGAAGATGTCCAAGTTGTCTTCTGATTATCCTATCAACAAGAAAAGCGCCGGCTGCTCCGGAAGCTAAGGCCTGTGCCAGAGCCAAAGGGATGCTCTGGCTAAGAGGGAATGCAACAAAGGAAATCCCAGTAACACCAACAAACACAGCAATTGGTGCTGCAGCTGCTGCTGCTTGTCCTGGGTTTGGTGCACTGTACACAAACTGTAGGACAAAACAACTTGCATTGATTAATTTTAGTGAGATATCATGTATCATTGAAACCAAATCAGCACAAGTTAAAACCTTGAATGTGTTTGCAAGTTGCATTAAGAGCATACCCTCCGGATGCATTTGTAGACAAGAAATGAGACAGCTGCTCCCATTACTGGTGAGATAACCCAGGAAGAAATCACCCTTGCCAGAGAACCCCAAAATACTGCTCCGGATCCTCCATAGACTAGACCAAACCCCACCATTGCTCCCACTATGCAATGTGTAGTAGATACTGGCCAACCATAGTATGATGCACACTGCATTGCACAAAACCATCAAATAAATGCCACATTTTTTGTTCATCCTTTTTAACTATCTGATTACATCATTCAACACTATTGTGAATCTTGAGGGAAAAAAGAAAAAGAAAAAAGAAAAGTCAAAAGGAGACAAACTGCATTGCACCTATCAATATCATACACGTTACTCAAGTAGCCGCAAACTTCATATCTTGGCACCAAATAATACTCAAGGGACATTTCCAAAAGCCAAAAAGATTATTAGAAGTGTTTGCTTGACTTTGAAATTTTAGCCAGGGAATAGTATTTTGGTGTTAGAATCCAACTGAGTAATCACAAATAGCAGATCTTTCGATAACTGCAATCTCACCAATAAGTAATAAGCCATCTTGTTATTAGCTTTCCCTTTTTTAATACCCTAGTTGCTGAAGTAAAACAACTAGTGAAACAGTGTACTATCTTAGGAAAACTCACATTATCAACAATCACCCTGAGAAAAGAAAGAAAAAAAAGCACTTGTTTGCAATTTGCATTGTATCTTGCAAATTGCTTACCCCCAGTTTCTATAATACCATATTTATTTATTAGATCAGTCACTAATTAACTTTGGAAAAAGTGTAGTTAGTCATAGGTAGTTAGTTTGTTGTAGCTGATGACATCTCCAAAGCTAGCTCAACTATATGTATCTGATTCAGTGATAACAACAATTGAACAAATAAAACCAAAAAAGAACCTTTTTTTAAAATGTTGTTATTGGAATTTAGATAACAAATTAAGTTAAATTACATAAATATATATAGATAGATAGAGATTATGATAGTTGTTAAGTACCTGCAACCAAGTACCAGCAGCAGCAAGAGAAGAGAGCAAGCCAGCAAAGAGGAGAGTATCATTTCCATGGAATACATTAGCCACAAGAATTCCCTTCTGCATTGTGCTTGTCACATGAGTCCCCATGAACAGAGCACCGGAGAATTCCAAGACGGCGGCCATCACGACGGCTTGCCTGAGAGTCAAGGCACCAGAACCGACGGAAGTGCCCATGGCATTGGCAACATCATTGGCGCCAATGTTCCAAGCCATGTAGAATCCGAAGAGGAGAGTGGAATAAGAGAGAAGCTTGGTCTTGAAGGGCAAGGCTTGTCCCAAAGAGGACATGAAGAGTGGGAATGTGAGTGCAGCCATTGCCATGCATATTGTGATAGCTGAAGCTGTACGTGAAGATATGTTGAAGGCTTGTGCAAAACCTTCCTTATTGTTCTCTTCTGTTGTTGAAGAATGATGGTGTTGGTGATGGCCATTGAGGTGGATTTGTTGTTGGCTCTTGTGTTGTTCTTCACCTTCTGCGAAAGATGATAAGGTAGCAAAAGGGTTTACCACTGAGAGCTTGTTAGAGTGTCCTTTGAACCTGAGAATGGAGAAAGAAGGCTTCTGTTGTTGGAGAGTGGTAGGGTTGATTTTGGAATGATGATAACAAGTAGTTCTTGGAAGAAAAGGAGGAGATTTTGTTGATGAGAGGCGATAAGAGGGATTCATGTCTTAAACAAACAGTAGAATCTGAATGAATGGGATTATTCAGGAAGATTCTTGTTGGCCATGGTGGAAGCTAAGAAGGAAGAATCAGTAGTGAATGAAGTAAGAATAAAGAAAGAAGATAGGATATGGAATAAGAATAATAATAATAATAATAATGTTGGTTTAATTTGGTAAAAGGAGAAATGAAATGAGTGGTGATTGGTGATTGTTATTCACAAACCATATATCCGTAGGCCATATATCCCATATAGAAACAAAAAATGAATATTCTTATGGTTGAAATTGGAAAATGAAATTGTTGTTTTAATTTAGGTACACAACACCGTTATCCTCACTGAAAATGGAGTGTCAAAGTGAGTTACACGTCTACACATGAACTTGCATTCGCGATTCTTTCAATTTGTAATAAGTTAGTAAAGGGAGCATTTTCTTAGCATATATGTGTATCCTTGGTTATACTACATAACATATAGCACGCTACGTTTATTACAGATCCAACAATCAACAATGACTCAAGAATCAAGAATTGCTCAACAGTGTTTGCATTTGGTTGATACATAAGTCTAGTAATCATTGCCTAATATTTCTTATTAATTAGTGATTATAACTTGAATAGTACTGCTATTTCTCTTTTCTTATTCATCAAATAAATACATACGCCAGTATCAAATCCACACAGCACATCCTCCTTCAAAATATATGTTTAGGAAGTCCAAGGTGAACCCTGATTCAATTTCCTTACGCTCTGTCTACATTACTAACCACGTCATTGCCGCCATCCACGCCTTCTCCTCTTCTCACTACTATGGCAACCATCAACTACAAAGACGAATGCGGCGGCTCCTACATGACCATCCCCAACAGCCACCATAGCAGCAGGACCTCGGCGCCGAGAAGAACGCCTTCGCAGCCACCACCGCGAGAAGAATGTCTATGAGATCTACTAGATCTATGAAATCTCCTTCCACACGATCTCTTCGACCGCCTCTTCAAGAACTCCCCCTGGTCTTCTGTCAATGCCGTCGCTCAACATGTCGCCACCCGACGCCACTTCGTCAATTACGTCTTCTTCATCTTCTCACCGCTACTGCCACTGCTTCTTCTTCTTCGTGCGTCTCTGGCAGTGGTGGTAATTGGTGAGATCTTCTTTTTCTTCTTCTTCTTCCCTGTACAATGGTGGCGTTGGTTAAGTGGTGGTCAGGTTGTGGTTGTAGTGGTAGTGGTGAGGTGCAGTTGTCGTAGTAGTGGTGGTGGGGTGGTGGTTGTTGTTGTTATGGTGATAGTGGTGTTGGTGTTGGTGGTTCTGTTGTTGGTATTGCTGGTGATAGTGGGTAGGTTAGAGATGATAAGTTGTCCTTTGTTTGAATGATAATTTCATTTAGTTCTGGATGATAAGTTGATGATAAGTTGTACTCTGTTTTGGATGATAATTTTATTAAATTTTGAATGATAACTGCTTTTAATTTCGGATGATAACTATTTTTTATTTTGGATAATAACTTATAATTAAATTTATTTTTATTTTGGATAATAACTTATAATTAAATTTATTGACTCCTTAATTGCTCCCTAATGTTGGTTCCGTAATCTCAAGTGTTCCAGTACTTTTTAGGTGTTAATCTTAAATTGATATCAATTATATAATATTTTATGAATAAGATCAACGACTAAAAATATTGGAGCACCTGATATCACGGAACACTTGATCCGCTTCGTATACAGTATTCACTATCAATCACAGAAACTATTACCTTCTTTTTTTTATTTTGGTTAGCCAGAAACATTTTTTTTGGCAGGCAAAGGGCCCCGAAGGCCCATGTTAACTAGAAACTATTCCCCTTCGTTGCAGCCTCAGGTCATCCACTTAATACTTGGGAGAAAATTAGACATTTATGCATATTCTAATAAGTTGGCGTCCTCTTCACTTTTGCCCAAATGTAAATGGGCTTAACGCTCTCGTAGATCCAATTTGCTTTTCTTAAAAAAAAATTTGCAACTAACTGTTTTGCATGTTAAGTTAGCCTCATCCAGACACCCCCTCCCTCACAAAGAGAAAGGATCCTCTCAAATTTTTTAATATGAATCACAAGTAGAGTAAATAAAGTTAATACAAAAAAAAAAGAGTAAATAAAGTTAGTTGTAATACCAAAAAGAAAATAGATAAATAAAGTTAGTTGTACTAATAATATCTTGTTATTGTTTATAATTTAAAAGCTTAATTTAAATAGTTGCTTGTAGCATCAAAACTTTACTACTAACGTTAAATCCTTGTCACATGTAGAGTTCATTTATGTATGTCCTGCGTGTAAAAGTAGTGAGTATGGTCACCATTTTATTCCAATAATCCCGAAACATATATAGTTCTACTTTATATAATACTCACAAATGTTCCTATTCTCATTCTTCATTAATGGAACATAAAAGAGCATCGCCAAAACATTCACTACAATAATGGCCACGGAATCAAACCATACTTTGAATAATCACACATAAAAGTATGGAAAGCACTAAAATTACATTGTTATGCAAATTTTAGACATTTAATTTATAATGACTATTAATGAGTAGATTATAACTTTCATACACTTTTTGCTTTTTTTAATTATTATCTATCTTTATACTCAATAAATCTACCAAATAGACATCCAAGCGAACATATAAATATCTTTGGCTACCCTAAAAGTATTTTGTTCCGCAAAAAGCCATACATTTTTATTGAATGAAAAAGAGAGATATTTCAACCTCTTGGAGCTAAATATGACAACCATGAGAGAGTTTCTCTAAAATGGAAGGAATTAATCAAAGCGTTTTTCTAGTTTCTTTCTTTCTTTCTTGGTATTTTGTAACAATATATAAGCTTTTCGTGATTCATTTGGCATATGATTAATAGTCGGGCCCAAGGTTCACGGATATGTCTTTTTATAGCATAGTATAATAATATAGTAATGAAAGTTACAAAATTTATGTCATAAGGCACATGTAGATGTAGGCGATGGAACAAGGCAAAGTGTTGTAGGACGAAGGATATGGAGGTGGATTTGCTTGCTATCTTTTGAAAATTACAGGGCCTTCAACCGTAATAGAGTAGGTCCCATTTAAAAAGCTATCTTTGGTTTGGATAATTTGCGTGACATCATTGTAATTCACCAACGAAAATGACAATAATTGAAGGAAAATTAAATATTCATTCTGACTTGGAATTGAACCTGTTAGAGCCACAATTATAAAACTATATGTTATTTATATATATATGAGATATGAGATGAGATGAGATAATTCAAAGCCTTTATTTTATTTTATATATGTTTAAACGGATTAGTAGATAGATAAGATAACCTTTGCAATATGAAACTCGTTATCAATTAGAAATGCACGCGCTAATTAAAATTAAATTTTAAAATTTAAAACGCGTATCTTATAGGAGTTGTTTAACGCTAGCCATAAAAGTTGGATTTGATTGATGAATGCTTTCGTATAGCTCCTAAAATTGGCTCACACTCATTCGGCTACTCCCTTTGTCGGATCTTCTTGTGTCCAAAAATAATATGGGATGAAACTTTTCTTTTAAAAATAAATAAATAAAATTATTCCATGGTTGTTTGTAAGCATAGCATTTCTAGCCATTAATACAAGTTGATTGATGTGTATGGATAAGAATATAGAAAATTGCACTTCATGTTTCATCACTACATTATGCATTATTAGTTGTATGCGAATCTTGATATATAAGAATTAAGATACGACATGTGATTTTTGTTTTGATTAACTGTTTATTATTATAATTAATTATTATTTTGCAATAATAAAAGATGGGATTGCTTATTAATTACGTAGAATTAAAGGCTTAGGGGCTGCTGTTTATTTTGTGATAATTAAACACGTCAAGGCTTGCGGCATCCCTATCCATTATATATACATGAACCAATCCACCACCAAAAAAATAAATAAATACATGCACCAATAATTATTAAATTGCCATTTTGTCTCTTGAAAATAATTCAATAAATGATGATCTCCATATAAATTGTTATTTGGATGCGTTTCATTCAGACAGAATTGCCACGAGGACTTAAATAGTTATAGCTGTTTCATTATAACATTATTATGGTTATTGTTAATTTGTTATTCACGTATGTCAGGTTTAATATATGACCAATTCAATGACCCTCGCCAAAGAAATCAAAGCCAATCATTGTCACAGAACTTGGTTCACATCAAATTAATTAAGGTTACCTGTATCACCCCTAGCTATTTAATTAATTGATAGGGATATATCTATCTATATCTATATATGAGAATCATTTTATTACCCTAAATTCTAAATATGTATTAACATCTGTTTAAATGAAGCTGATTATTCAATCATGAATAGATAAGGTGGAATGAGATTTTGTTATTTGAATATCTATATTATTAATGAATAATGTGGCCACCGGTGAAGACACAGACATAGGATAAGATATGGCAATTCAAAATGCAATTATCAAAGTATATATGCATAGAGAGATAGAAGTGGGTTGATTGTTGAAGTCATAGGACAACATGGTTAAGTTAGTCCACCAATGAAAATAGAGTTTAGTTGCCACCCGGCGTCTTCACTATTTTCTTTGGCTGAGGCAAATCTCTCACTATTGTTCTTTGTAAATCTAATAATAGCCATTTTTCATCATTGGAGGATGTAGAAGATTGGTGTCCTTGTAGCTAGCCAGTCCAATTCTTTAAGATACCAACTTAAATTATGTAGATGTGGACGCTAGCATGCATCAAGTATTATCCAATCATCCGCTACCAAATTGCTAATGTCAATAATACATAATTTGAATATCATTCACCACAAATCTTGGCCACCTTTTAGCCATATATAAACTCTAAAAAAAAAAAATAAAGAAAAGAAAAAAAAGAAAACTAAACTCATGTGATGCCCTTTCATTTGATTTAAAATTTGGGATAAACGATAAAATATTGGGGCAAAAGATAGTCATTGTTTAATTTTTAAAAAATAAATGTATAATATAAATATAATAAATATAAAATTTTTTAAAGTTTATTTTATATTATTTTATTTTTAACATTACTTGAATAAACGTCCCTATATTGTTGTAAAAAAAGAAAGAAAAATTATAATACCCTTAATCAAATTTCGAAAGACTTTTAGTCTTTTTATGAAATTTTAAGTAGTAAATTTATTTATATATCTTTTTTTACTTTATTACACAAATGAGTCATATCTGATTTTTCTAATAAAGTTGGTCTTGTCTCTATATAAAACATATTTACATATAGAATTTTAAAATGCTTTAAAAATATTTATGTCTTTTTTAATTAGAGATAGAAATTAATTGGCTACACTTATTAGTTATCATTCTCTAACTCAAGAATCTATACATGTAAGACCGATTTGTAAGATTGAAAACTTATTTGAAAAATGTTAGTGTATGTGTACAAGTATTTTTTGTTAATTAAATTTAATCAAATTGATTTCAATTTAATAAAAATTATTCACATTAGTTGAATAAGAAAAAAGATACATGAAAAATATGACTTATTTAAATTTGATTACAAAAATGACTTATTGATCAGCTAGCATATTTTAACTTCTTTACAAAATAATATTTGTCAAAAACTAATAAACTGTTTAGTTAATATTTTTGGGATATTACTATAGAAGAATTGTATATTTACGGGATACATGTATTCCACACCTCATTTCAGACATTCCATGAGTTCTACCTCTCCAAATTAAAACATCACCCAAAAGAATATAAACGTTGCTCATATATAGAAGGCTACATTTTCTGCTTTACACTGGGCATTAAGTCATTAACGTTCGAATTTAATTTTTATCTTCTAATAATTATTACACCATTGGAATAATATAATTAATATTTTTATTAAAAAAATTAAATAAAAAAAAGAGAAAGAGAAAGAGAAAGAGAAATAGAAAGGAAAATCAATTTGGTGCTTGCTCCGGTACGCTTATTAATTAAGGCGTACTGATACGCAAATTTAAATTAACCAGTAACATGTCGACACGTAGGATTGTGTCATCTATGTCAGCATTTTTTTAGAAAAAATTTAATTAAATATTTATATCATTGTGTAGCCCAAAATACCCTTATATACTCAAATAATTAAAAGTTGAATTTATTCCTTCAATTCAAATTCTCAAAAAATCATATAATCTTTATTAATTTTATTGATAAAAATATCCTTATATATTAAACTCACAAAATTAAAATCACATTATATTAAGAGTGAACAACCAACCCGGCCCCTAATAATTACTCTCAAGGGACTACGAGGTCCTTGATAAAAAAACACACCCTTTTCGGCTCCTATTTTTTTATTTTTGAGACTTCCCGGCCCCTAATCTTTTATCTCGTGAGACATTTTGTCCTCATGATGTAACAAAATAGGGGCCGAAAAGTCTCATAAATAAAAGATCAGGGACCGGGAAGGGTGTGTTTTTTTCGGGAGCCTCGTTGTCTTTCGATGTAATTGCCAGGGGTCTCATTGGTATTTTTCTCTTATATTAACTAAATAATTACACAATTAAAATAATAAAAATGAGATATAATTAAAAACAATGTCAAAACCCCAAAATCCCAAAATCCCAATCACCCCCAAAAATTCCCAAATCACATAACCTAATTTCTACTTGTGGAAGAATCAACGCTTCATCAATTTTGCTTATTATAATCTTTTATTCACATTTATTTCATTTCATAATACACTAAACGCTATTAATACTATGGGATATATATAATGTTTTGTTGACATGTAGAATACAAAAATTCCAATTATCCTAAATTCATACTAGAACCCTATTCCTTATTATCTAAATAATAAAACGCTAATCCTTGTTGCTCAAAAACATCAATGTATCATAAAACATGTGATTAGTTTTTTTTTTTTTATCAAATGTTCATATTAGAATTTACTCAAATGATTAGTTTTTGACAATTGATAAATTAAATGATGTTCTATTAGATTGCATATTATTAGATAAACATTGTCAAACATCATGGACTTGTTTCAATCTCTGACCCGTATATATATATTTTCATATCAATTTCTTCCTATGTTCAAGTTCAGCAGGAATGAAGGTTGAGGTGGAACAAAAAATCGAAGCATTCGAAAACGGAAACATTCGAAAAGGGTGCGATGGAATGGGAATTTAATAAAAGCTTAATAATCAATTGCACAAAACTCAAGACAATTCTAATATTAATTCTGTGTTGACTACAGTACAGAAGAATGGGAGTTCAATTAAGACAATTGCAGGTGGCACGACGTCGGCTGTTCTTTCCGTAGCTGGAATTAAGGTTCTAATGTTAATCTCAAATTTTTATTTATGTTCTTTTAGTGATTATTTTTTTTATTTTATTTTAATTATGTGTTTATTAAATTAATGTAATGTGATTCTAATTGTTTAGAATTTATTATAAATATTTTTGTCAGCAAAATTTATATAAATTATTTGATTTTTTGATAAATGGTTAAATGAATAAATTAAATTTTTAATTTGAATATATAAAAATATTTTAATATATATATTGATATAATATTTTTAAAAATAAAAAAATTAATACTAACATAAATACATGTATCCTACATGTCAAATTTTTATTTGTCTATTTAAATCAACGTACCAAGACGCTTTAATTAAGAAGCTTAGCGAAGCAGGCACTATCCAATTTATACAAGTGACGCAACTTTAATTAATTATCATCATGTACTCAACTAGCCTAGTTTACCCTATAAATAACGGATAAATGCTTCCATCCTTAGGCTTGAAGGGAAAGCGCGGCCACACCCACCACAATGGGCGGCGACAACCTCAAGTTCCTCTGCAGCTACCACGGTAAAATCCTCCCACGCTACCCCGACGGCAAGCTCCGCTACCTCGGCGGCCACACCCGCCTCCTCTCCCTCCCTCGCTCCACTCCCTTCTCCGGTTAGTTTGTTACTTCGTTACACACCAACCAACTACCTCTCTCTCTATCTCTCTCTCCTTATTATTTTAATTTGTCAGTTACAAGTCACAAGTTTCGAGGCATGCATAACTCATAACTGAATTCCGTTACAGAGCTGCTTCTCAAGCTTGGAGACCTCTGCGGTTCCCCTGTCACTCACCTCCGCTGCCAGCTACCTACCGAGGACCTCGACGCCCTCGTCTCCATCACCTCCGACGAGGATCTCTCTAACATTCTCGAGGAATACGACCGCCTTTCATCTTCCAAGATCAGACTCTTCCTTTCCTATTCCTCCTCCGCAAAAACTACCTCCTCCTCCTCCTCTTCCTCTTCTTCTTCCTCCTCACCGTCTTCGTTTCGCCCTCAAATGTGTAACGGAACCAAGAAATCCGCTGTCACTGCCAGAAATGCCACTTTCCCCTGCTACGGTTACCGTGTCCCGGGAAACGCCGGTGGTGTGGTTTACCTCGTAAACAACTGCAACCACTGGCACTAGTGCCAGCTTCGTTCGATCCATGGATGACGATGGAACAGAACAATTAAGAATCTACTTTACTAATTAAGAAAGAAGAAGAAGAAAAGGATGTGAGTTTAAAGATAATTATATAAATTTGTACATATGTGATGTATGTAAATCGGTGGGAAGGATTGGAGTATTAGATTGTGATCCTTGCTTTGACCATTAATGAATTCCAGTCAGATTCCATTTCGATCCAAATTAATGATGGTGAGTGAGTTCGTCTTTTTTCGAATATATTTATTTTTTCTTGACAATATCATATCGAAGATGAGAAAATGCTTCATGAGCGTTTTATTTTGTTTTATTTTAATCTTGTTATGGCTGTATGAGTTGTCCTGTTTCGCATTATTTTTTCTTTGATGCGTTCCCTTTTTCCCTTTGTTTCGGCCAGGATGGCCTTATCCTATCCTCCCTTTTTTAATTTCTCTTCACAATTTTCACAACCTCAAATTATTTGTCATTTATTTGTGTTTCTATCATGTTCTATTTATATGATTGGTTAAGATTTTGACATTTGGGCTTGCAGGTTTGCGAGAAAACTGAAGCAGATCTATCTATGCCTGCCTCTCTGGTATAAGATGCATTTTAAGACAGCCCTTCCACTGTGAGTTTTCCATTAGGACTATTCTTTAATTTCATTTTAGTTGTCATTACTTTTTGCCTAATCACTTGCCAATCTAAGTTTTCTATGGTTTGATTTCTCCGGTAAACATGAACATTTTAACTTTCCATTTATTGGGAAAATGAAATATTGACAGGCTTTCTCTGTTCAAGTAATGTATGAATCATTGAAGCTGTGAATTAAGGTGATTATATAATGAAGATTTTAAAATTATTTTCATAGAAAAAATTTTTATTTCAATCATTAGATGATGAATTAGACCGTTGATTTTAGTATATTATAAAAATATTATATTTTAAAAAGTGTTATTATTATTTTTTAAAATATAATTTTAAAGGCTAAATTTTTGTATTAAAATTATTTTTTAATTTTCATTGAAATAGCTGCCTAAATCAATCATGTTTATTTTACTTTTATATTAGGGTGTTGCCCATACTCTTTGTAAGGCGGAATACTTGTCCAGTGAGATGAAATGGGATCAGGTTCAATGGAAGTGCTGCTGCTATGATTATGAACCATGAACATTGGAGATGTTGGATTCGTGTTTTACTATGAATAACAACAAAACAGGGATGGCAATGCATGTTAAAAACCCATGTCATGGGGACCAAAAAATTCCATAGACCATAGGCTTGCAATACAGGAAATTATTCATGAAGTGGTTCAAATGGAAACTATCTAAGGACGACAGCTGGAACATCAATAACGAATGTTTACCGGAATAACTTGAACATATTTGATACCCACTCATTCAGCTACAAACAAAAAGGGGAAGAGGTATTTTTTTAAAAAAAAAAGCAACATAAAAGGAACCAAAAGAATAAGAAAATATTTTTAAAAAATTGTACGTAAAAAAAAATAAACATAATTTTTTTTTGGAAACGATATATGCTCATATACTCTCTTGTCTCTTCTCAAAACGCGTAAAAAGATCATGGAATCTGGTTATAAGAAAAACGACCCCCACACCCCATGAAATATCGAAAGGGAGATTCCCTTTGTTTGCCTGACTTAGGAGAAATATGGCATATCTTAATTAAATAATTAAAAGGGATACCAAAATTTCTTAAATACATAACTTTATCTGACGTTTTTTAGATTTTATGAATAAATATATGGCAAGTGCTAAAGTGGCCACAACTAGGGTAGCATGTATTTTTTTTTTATTTATTATTAAAGATAGTTGTATTTCATGTCATTAGAATAATAAAATGAATACATTAGAGGATAGGTCCAATTTGAACAACCAAAAGGTAACAAAGAAAGTGAGAACTCCACATAATCAAAATATTATAATGTAAATTACTAAAAAAGAAAGAATACATATATGAAAAGTAAAATTAAGGAGGATGATGTTGGTGGTATTCTTGTATCAAATTCATAGCCAATTGAAGAACCAAATCTGAGGTACCAACAACGCCTTCAAATATTCGAAGATTGTGATGGTTCCAAAACTTCCAGAGAATCGTAACAATCAGACTAGCTCGTCTTCTGATGTTAGATGTATCCAAAACTATGAAAGTTTCTTCCTCCCTCACATTAGAATTAGTATTCTTCGCCGTTATAGCAGACAAATCGGCCATGATAGTTGAATTGTATTGTGTGACACATGAAAAGATAAGAAAATAAGGATTATTTTTCAAAATCTATCAGAGCACATTAAAACTCAAAATAACACATTAAAATCCTAATAGAACACATCAAAACACTAGAAGAACTCTATTTGAGTACAAAAGAAATCCTAATAGAATACACAAAAGATCTAATAGAGCAATAGGGCATAAGAGAAAACCCTATCATAACACTATGGCACAAGTAGGTAGCTTGTACTTACCGTGAAACACAATTCGATATTTAATAGGTCAAGTCAAACAATTTATTTTCTAGACTCTAATTAATTTCATTTATACTCACATGCAGTCATATTTAGATGAAATTGATACTTAAAAATTATTAAATGCTAATTTAATGAAATATGACAACTCATTTAATGATTTTTTAATATCAGTTTTATGTAAAAACAAGTAAATGTGAGTATCAGAAAACATTATTCGTTGACAGTGAGCAATTTAGATAATAGTGTTTATCCATTTGACGCTTGATCTGTACCAATAATATGATAATGAATGCAATTAACCATGCTTTATAGTTAATCTTCTTTGGCCATATTTTTCCTATAATTTTATGTGTAAGCTAAATGTTGGTTTAGCATAATGTTTTTTCCAAATGAACTGTGGCACGATTTGAATTAGGGATGATGAATCTAGAATAGGAAGAACATCATAGGAGATGACAATGATTTTTTTTTTTGCGGGGAACTTGCCTAAAAATAAAACTTATACTCTTTTTGGGGCTGAAAACATTGGTTCTAGCTGGAGGCCCATATAGACAATGTTGTTAAAAATTATTGTTTTCGGGTCCGTTCCATTAATTGAAAACTACGATTCCAATGATACATACATATCCATGACCAAAAAAAAAATGATACATACGTATCAGATATCAGTCATAGAACTTGCAATCATTTTCTTTGTGATAGAGACATTGAATATGACCATATCCCCGTCTATAGTTAATTTTGGTGCTTGACCGAAAATAATTATTTTGAAATCTCAGCCTATTAGGCATATAAAGTTATCGTTCAAAAAGAAAATTGTAATAAACAAAACCTATAATTTTAAACATGTAAAAAAACTTAACTATACAACATTAAAAACTTCAACCCAAATTGCTAATAATTTATTAAAACGGGTGATCTCGCCAAATCTTTGACTGTGCGTTTGGGAGAGACACTCGTTTGGGAGAGACACTGAGAGTGGAAGATTAAGATTGGGAGGCTGAGATTGAGAGACTCAGATTGAAATAGATTTGTGCATTGTGTTTGGTTTAAAATTAATTAGAGAGATATTGAAAGATAGAGATTAAACTAAGTTGATGGAGGAGAAATAAAAATTAGTATTGGAAATTACAATGTTGATTAAGGATATTTGAGTAAAAGAATATTATTAAAGTTTCAGTCCTAATCCTCAGTATCCCATTCCCTCCAATTTGGAGGTACTGTAAATACTGAAATTCTGGAGATTGTGACTGAAATTTTAATTCCAGTTTCTGTCCAACAAACACAATACTGAGTTTTAGTCTTCTAATAACGGGTGTTCTCGCCAAATCTCTGATATTTGAGTCTAAAGCTATTAATCAAAATCCTCGTTCCTATTGTATATAGTGGTCTTTTGTCTTTGACTCTTTCCAATCTATTTTTCTTATTTTTGCCTTTTTTGAAAATTGCTCGTTAACCAAATCTTATTGTTAATCCGTTACGTTTTATCACCGTCCAAATTTCTTGTAGACCACCCCAACATGGGGACCAACTTCAAGCTTCAAATGGTTTATGGATGGTCATGGTCATGGTCATCACAAAAACCGGTCAAATATATATAAATACACACTAGCTACTATGGCTATGATCCTAAATCTTACCAGGCTAATATATGAACGAGAACAACAACAATGTGCCTCCTCCCACTTTGGACCATATTGGTGCCTTTGTGGTACCACAGCTCTGGGAAAATGTTGCATTTTACTGTAATTGTATGACAATTAATTAATTACTTTTTTTGTCGTATTTATTTACTACTTATTAGTGTAGGCAATAACCAACATCTAAACCCTTCATTAAGCTAGTAAGAATAGTTACTAATAAGTACTACTACTTACTAGTAGTAGTAGTAATTATGGATTTATGACCTGTATGTACAAAGATTATACAGTAGTAGTACCTATTTAATTATTTTCACAACTACACTGTACTATTTTGTTTCTAAGCCAAATTTGGTATCATCTATGCAAAGTTGCAAACCTCTTTTAGACGTTAATTAATACATATATTTATATATACAGTTTAACAAATTTTAATCCAATCAACTAAATGTATTATCATGCGTTAAATTATATATAAATATTAAGTTAAATAAAATAATTTCATATTATTTTCTCCATAATATTATCCTAACTAATATTGAAGAGATATAGCGGCATAGATGATGAATTATTGTTCCTATTCTATTTTTTAAAAAAAACTGTTCTACACCGATAATATTAAGTTTTTAGATTATGAAATTATAATATAATTAATTAAATCCATATTATGATTACCTAATAATTGTGTAATGTGTATAAATTAAAACTCAAATCCCTAACAAATCAGCTATTGGTCTGTTAAGCTTAGAGAAGCCTAAAAAATTAAAAAAAAAAAAAAAAGTAAAAAAGATGTTGGGATTGTGCCTAAGTAGGTAGGAATAATTAACTTTGATTTGATGATTTGTGATGGTATGCATAGTGCATCCAATTAAAAGCTAAGTATGTATATATGGAGCTTAAATAGGTTGTAGAATCTAGTAGTAAGACAGTATCCTGATATTTGATTTTTGTGGTGTTACTGATACATCCACACCCTGGAACCTTACTGCCTTGTCGTTTTTGGATGAATGAGCTGAAATACACGGACACGGTGCTGCTACTGCTAGCTAGGGTTTCCTTTTCCCTTTTCCCTTTCCAATTGGTACTACTGCTATTTAATTTTTTATTAATAATAAAAAAAAAAAAGTGGTATAGCCGGCATTGGCATTTGGCATGGCAGCCTTGGGAATTAAGGTGAGAACAAACACCAATGCAAGGAAAGAAAGCGACTTCACAACCGGGCATTACTCCATCTAGACAATTATGTTCTCCTCTCCAAACAATATCCCCAACAACAATCAATAATAACTCTAACAGACACGCTCACATTACTACTTTTTACTTGCCACTTCCCAAGGTCAACGCACGCTGCTCACTATCTCCTACTTACTTCAATTCTCACAAAAACACAACAAACTCCACGTCATATATATAGTCTTCATTCCATTCAAACCTATCATAATTCATAAACATACATAACAAGCTTAATAACCTAACTACACAGAAAGATAACAATTAACATAAACCCTAAAGGACGAGATTGATCAACATACATATATATATATATATGATTGACCTAGCAAGCTAAGACACACAGATATTTAAATGCTACTGGGAAATACATATAAATATAATATTATGATATTTGAAAGAGGTTAACTAATTAAACGAGTTAATTAAGCATTCTGCATCCTGGCTGCAAAGGCATTGAAAAGTTGTTGATACTGAAATGCATCT
The DNA here is from genome assembly GCA_036250425.1 of Stylosanthes scabra. Taxonomy (NCBI): domain Eukaryota; kingdom Viridiplantae; phylum Streptophyta; class Magnoliopsida; order Fabales; family Fabaceae; genus Stylosanthes; species Stylosanthes scabra. Next base: position 67,855 of record JASCZI010000128.1, read on the forward strand.
TCCAGCATAGTAGTAGGGTTCATCATCATCAACTGATGTTCATTTCCCAGGGGCATACCCATTGATGAGCCATGGTGATGAATAGGGTTAAAGCCATAATCAAATTGCTGCATTGGAAAATTTTGATGATCAAAACCCCTAATCATCATCCTGCTGTCACCATCATAGCCCTGTTGTTGTTGTTGTTGTTGTTGAGGAAAGGAAAGAGGTGGCGCCTCGGCTTTGAGCTTCAAAGTGGTGTCACAATTCTTGTTTGTTGGAAGGGTTTTGGATTTGGGCAAGAAACGTTGAACTATCTCTTCCAACAGACCAGAGTCTGAAGACTCTCTAGGGAACAACTCCAATAACGATTCTTCTTCCTCAACACCTTCACCAGTTCCGTTGTTGTTGGAACCACCACCACCACCACCGCAACAGTTACCGTTGAAGCAGCAAGAGGAACCACCCTCCTTCATGCAAAACTCATGATACGGAGTATTATTAGCACCACTAGATCCGGAACCACCACCATCAGCAGCAGCAGAAGAAGAAGAAACCAAACACGGATTCGATGAATTCAGAAACTCGCGGAACAGAAGCATGTTCAGGGGAGGATGAGAATTGCTGCCACCGTTTCGCTGCTGCTGAGTTACGCCATGGCGCCCGTTCTGAACTAACTTGCTGACGTGGCACTGCTGCTTCGGGAAGTTGAACGCTTGGAACAGTTCAGAGTGACGAAAGTGTGGATGGTGAGGATGAGGAGGAGAATCCGGGTACACGAAGTTCGTCCTCGCCTTCACGCCTCTCATTGCTCGAGCGGCATAGTCGTAGGCGCAGGCAGCTTCCTCCGCCGTGTCGAATGTTCCCAGCCACCGCCGCTCCTTCGACTGCGGGTCCCTTATCTCCGCCGCATAACGTCCCCATGGCCTCCGCCTAACGCCGCGGTACCTCATTGGTCCCGCGGCAGATCCGCCTCCAGCACCGGCGTCCTTGGCCAGCCTCTTGTTGTTGGTTTTCTTGTGGTGGTCGGCGACGGTGGAGTCCTGTTGCGGGTCGGGTTCTTGGAACAAAGGCATACCGTTGAGACGCCTAAATGCTTCTTCCATTTTTGAGAGTGAGAGAAAGAGAGAGAGAAATAGAGGTTTTAGGGTTCAAAGTGTTGAATGGTGTGTGCAGTAAGAAGCAGTGGCTTGGTTTCTATGTATTTATGGAGAGTGCTGTTTAGTTTTTTTTTTTTTAATTGCATAATTAATAAGTGCAGAGTAGGTATGGTGGTATAGGTAGAATTCATGCACGAAGATATGATGGTATGTATGATGTGAGTGAGGTGTTTTCTTCTTTCTTCTCTTCCTTCTTCTTCTGAGATCTGATGAAAACTGAACTGAGAAGGGGGATTTTGGGGAAAGTGATTGATTTAAAAGTCCATGTCATACACAAACAAGGGGAAACAGACAAAACTGATTAAGCAGGTTTTTCCACTTTTTGTTTTTCCACCACTGTTGGTTTGTTTATGGCAATTACTCACTCACTTCTCATTTTACTAATTTCTGTTTCTTTTCTTTAATTTTAATTTATTATTATTATTATCTTAGTCTAGGTTAGTAATATCACTCTCTCTGAAGTCTGATCTGCAACATAAAGTCACGTGCTTATGTCTCATTATCAGTACGTTCGATTTGATATTTTTGTTTAGGGGTAATTACTAAGCTGTAGCTAGGGCAATGCTATACATATATATATGCATGCATGTTGCTGCACACATCACTGTGCATGCATGGCATGATCGTAATTGAAATTGCATTCATACTAATAACTAATGTTCTCCTCTTCTTCTTCTCCTCCTCCAATTGAATCCACACTGTTCCCGTGGAGCTGGCATGCATGGATATAATATAGTAGTAGTATAGTATGTATGGAGTAGCTTTTACTCGAAAGATGTCAACATTACAGAATGCTCTGTTTTGATCTTTTTTGCTGCTTTTTTACAATATTACTGAACTTTATGCCTCATGACCATCAACCTTTTACGCTTCTTTTATAATTCTAGTGTGTTCCCATACTAGTGCTACTATACTATACTATGTCTATGGCTATCTCTCAATAGTCAATACAGTTTTCCTCTGAGCTCTAATAATTATTAACACCTATATATACTGTTAATTAAACATGTGCCCAAATTAACCAGACAATCAAAAACTACTACTATACTACTATGTATGTTAAATAAGTAAAGTATACGCTTCTGATAATAATTATACTATAGTACATCACTATTTACCACAGGTATCTGGTCAATGTATGTTGTAGTAGTAGTAGTAGTATAATTTTCTTTCCATCCTTGATGTCAAGCTTATTTTGGAAAAGGCTTATTCTATACCAATATAAATGGTAAAGATATAAGATTTATTAGAAAATATGTGGATCATATTTTATATTTTATTTTAATTTTTATAAAATATAAATAATAAATAAAATTTGTATTATAAAAAAATATTTTTATTAAAAAATAACTTTGAAAAAAGGTTATATATACTATTTACACATTAAAACTATACATATATAAACATATGATGGCAGATTTTGATTATTAATTTTGATTTGCAAATAGAATTTTTGTTCAAAAAATATTTGTACATTTTAAGAGTATATATGTTTTTTTTTATTGTGCATTATGAAAAAAAATTAAATTTTGGTGAATTAGTGTAGTATATATTTAATTATGAGTTTAATTTTGATGTAGTGACGGTGTAAAGAGTTTTACACAGTCATCTAATTAAATTTAAGTATTTATATTATTTTAGAAATAGTAAATTTAAAAATTAATTATTTTTATAATATGATAACACTTGATTGAATGTATGTGTAAAATTATTTTACATTATCCTTATTTGAAAATTAAATTCTTTAATTATTTATTAGTGATTGTAATTTTTTAAAGAAAGAAACAAAAGAAGTTTTTATGAAAAATGTTATTCTTTTTAAATTTGTCATCACTTTTAATGTATTAAATGTTTAATATATATGCACGCAAATAACTATTTTTTACAGGTGATTTTTAAAGTGTAGATGTTAAATACTTATGTACTAAATTTGATGGTTAATTTTATTTGATATATTTTATGTACATACATTAAAAATTAAACAATTATTATTATATATTTGTATCTTTGTATATCTTTAAGATTTTTTTAAGGTTATTAATTAACTAATTTATAAAATTAAATGACTATATTAAATATTTTTCAAGTTTAGATAAGAATTTTTCGATAATCTATAAATATGTCGGTGAGATCTTTAATTAATGAAGATTTCAAAGATATGGTTTAATTGATGATCAACCTAATAAGATTTTAGTGTCAAATCCAACTATATTTTGTAAATTGAAAAGAGTTTTGCTATGAATATTTATTACCAATAATATTGAAAAGAAAGGAAAATAAAAGTCAGTAAAAAATAATTAAAAAAGTTTTATGTTATATTTTTAATTATTTCTGTATTAATTATACATATAATATTACATATAATAAATATATAATTATAAATATTAGCCGTTATAAATATATACGTAGTTACTAATTACATATGTTAAATTAAATACTCAATTTTAAATGATTGTTTTCCTAACACTACTTATTTATTTATTAAAGAAATTTAAAAAGGAAAAAAAATTATTAATAGAAAACATAAATAATTAAATATATAAATCTTGGGAAAAAAAATAATTAAAATAATAAAGAAGAAGAGAAGGGTGTGATGAGTTGCTGTGACAGCTAGGGAGCATAGAGAGTTTTGTAGTAATTTGCATTAACCTTCGACTATTTCCAAGACTCTGTACCCAATGCAAGGAAAGATCATATATTATCATCACACAATTGTGGGGAGGATAAGGCAAAGGATACCTTGCCATTTTGGGTCCATGTGTGTTAAAAAGTTTTATTTTATCTTCATCATTTTCTTTTTCTTTTTGCTGGGAAAAAGCTGTGTCAAAAGCTACTTATTATTGACTTTGTGTTCATGAACTCATGAAGATTTTAGTGAAACTGGAATAACGTAGAAGAAGGAACTAGAATAAGTGTTCTAGCTAGGATCTTTGCAGATTCCCTTTTTTACTCTCTTTTCAAAACTGTCCATCATCACCATTTTCTTTTCTTTTCTCTTTCAAGCAACAAGCAAGTGTGTGGAAAATTATCGATACTACTTATAAATAAATAAATAAAATCAGCAGAATTTATTTTCAGGGATTTTGTCCAAAGTTCTCCACCCAACATGAAATAAATAAATAGAAGATTTTGAGGCAGCAGAAGGGCATGAGAAAGCTGCTCTTATTAACTAGTTTCTGTAATGTGTATGTGCATGTTTGTGTTTGTGTCTTTGTTTACTCAAAATAAAATCTGAAATAAATGAGAAAAATGAAAAATAAAAAATTTCATATATATATAAGACATTGTGAGAGGATTCCGGTCGCTTGTGATTATGATTTAGAATGATTACACTGGCGGCGCTCAGAAGTTGTTCCTCTTACTTTGGTTATTGCTTTTCATTCGTTTTTCCTTTTAAGTTAGTTTTTGCATACATACATACACGAAACACTTTCTTGTTTATCTTACCTTGCATTGCTCATGACTCATGAACAACTTGTGAGACCGAAAACCAAGGATTTAAAGCCATCACATGGACTTGTCTCATTTATAGGTGTTTAATAGGGCTGGTTTAAAGTTCCTTAGAGTTGGTAGCTACAAAAGTCATTCTACTCTTCATCAACTCACACATAAAAAGCAACTAACAACTGAAATAATTAACTCTTTAGATTATGGTTTATTTCCTATGGTTGATCCTATCATCAAGAGTTCAAATATGAAAAGATGAAAATTAATTTATCTAAATAATTAGATATTTGTCTTAAAAAAATTCTATTTTAATTTTTATTAATTTTTTAAAATGAAAATATATACGTCTCATTTAAAAAAAAATTCATCATAAAATTAAGAGAAAAGATTGATAGCTAACATATTTATTTTAAACTAATCTACAAAAATAATCAACATTGAGTTATCAATGCATTATATTACATGCATTCTTTGATTTATTTGAATTTTTTAATCACAAATAAATATATTACTTGATGATTTTTTAATGGCTAAAAATAATATATTATACTGCATGTATAATATCACTCTAAATTAATTCATTTTAGATTTACACCAAAAAAAATTCATTTTAGATTATATCTTAAGCTTACATATTCTAAAAAAGAGAAAAAGAAAATGTAAATTTTAAAATCACCAATGTATCGAAAGTTCTAGTACTAGCGCACTGTATAATTCCGTTAACTAAATTGGTGTTATGGGAATAACTAATCCGATACCCTTGATAATGCAAAGGTCGTTTTCATCCAATTCCCAATGAGCAGTTAAAGGGATTTGTCAGTTTTCAAAAACTTGTTAATTGGTTGAGTAATAATTCACACTACTCTAGTAATGACATTAATGAGGTTGGCCAATCTATATCTACATTCTATACTATGCAGTAGTATGTAGCAAGTGATGATAAATAGGATTATTATTTGCTATGCACCATATTCATCCTTCTTGTAGTACTAATCTATATACTAATGACACTAATAATTCTCTTTTCGTCAGTTATCATCACTTTGTAAATTCGTACATTACCTTTATAGATAGCTATTATTAGATCAGACACTTATTACTTGTTTTAATATAAAATAAAATATATGTTGTATTAAGAACTAACAAGTTAAAAATTTAACATTTTTAATGTATTTATTAAAAATTTAATTTAAGACACCAACATACATTAATAAATTCAAAAGACTAATTAATGAATAATAACTCATATAATATTATCTTCTTTTTATTGTAAGAAATTTCGGATTTAAGTCTCGTTTAAGATGTTTTTTTTTTTAAAGACTCAACAATAATTATTTTTCCCACAAAAACAGTAGGGAAAACCAACACAATGAGCTGCTAAACAAAACAACTAGAAAAAACAAAATTAATTTGAAATCTCAATTTATTTCATTTGAATACAAATAGATGATCTTTTCCTATTTACATGTAATCAACTTGAAATGTCAAACAAAATTGATGATTAATATATCGTGGTTAAGCTAATAATAAAGTGTTTTGTTGATTCGACCCTTTTTGTAAGTAAGAGCAAATCAAGAGCACATATACCTTGCTTGAGCATAAATCCGGAATTTTGATATATTCGTAAATTTTGAAGTGATGGCTGAGAATTCCTAAAAGTTGAGGTACCTTTTGGCTTTTGCCTGAGATTTGTCAGCTGTATATATCAACCTATGTAGTACTATATCAGATTTTACATCCTAGAAGAAAATAATCTTCCATATACTACCATATTCACCAAGCCGAATAAGAAGCAAAGTAGATTAGTAGAATCACTATACATATTAACTAATAAGCAGGGTAGCAGCTGAATTCTTAGGGAATCTCTCGATTAGCACTATTAAATGTACGTTTAAGTTTATTGAAAGCTGTATTTTTTGATTTGATTATTTTTTTTCTTTTCAAACGCAGATGTGTTTTTGCAATATAATTCATGTTTCCTCAAAGCTAAAATTCTTAGTTTTTGCGTTAAAAAATTCTTAAGCTTTTTACGTTAGGCTAATATTAAAAAATTTATTTTCCATCTACCTATTATTCTTATTTATTTAATGAAATGTGTTCTTTTTAATTATTTTTTAAGGTTGATATGTATCATTGTTTTATTTATGGACCTCTTATTATTTTATTTATGAAATTTTATGAATAAAAATTATTTTATTTTTATCAATCTTACCTTTTAAACATGTTATTATTTTGTATTTTTTAATTATTTTTTATTAGACATTACATATTTTTATAATAGTGATTTTTATGTGTTTTATTTATTATGTTTACTTTTTATATTATGATTTATTGATCCAATAGATAAAGTAATTAAATAAAAAGTTAACTATAAATAATAATAACTAAAAATTTATAGTGTACTAAAAAATAATACTAAAAAATATTGTATAAAAATATATTTAAAAAATAATATTATAATTAATACCATATAATTTTTAGTAATTTTTTTATCTAAAAATTATTTTAATTAATATTATCTACACAATATCCATATTATCAAAATCACTTTAGATATAGAGTTATATATTGATATAAACTCATTTCTATCTAAAATTAATTTTTCAAATCTCAATTTAACGAATGAGAATCCAAACACACACTAGCTGCACGTTATGAATGCAAAATTAATTGTAAGCATTGCATTTTTGTGGTGGCATGCATCTTGGTTTTATCCTAAGGTCAGGTGTAGTGATTAAACCACCATACATATCAGGTGCATCAACATTATTCATTCGAGAACAGAAACAGAAACAAATTGAAAGCAAAGTTATTACCAACCATGGTGGATAATAATAAAGGAATTAAAAATGACGGTTTTCTGCTGCTGCATCAAGCAGTTGCACAGAAAGGTGTAGCAGAGAGAGACAAGAAAATCCATAAAAAGATATAAGAACAGCTTTTTCCAAACCGCTTGGTTCCAAGAGATGGAGACAACATCCCCGAATACTTTGTTACCTTGATGGGAATATATTCTTATAAATATTCTAATTAATTTCACACCTTAACCCCCTTTCCTCCTCTCCATATTTTTTAATTATTTATTTTTATTCATACAATAATATATCATAATTAAACTTTAGTAATTAATTGACAATATTTTTGTATTTACCTAAAGAATAATACTTTGTCCGGAAAATAAATGAAATGTAACAAAGTGGGAAAGAAGGAAAATTAAGGTGCAGCATGAAAACGTAAAAAGATGTAAAAGTAGAAGGGGAGTAGTATTAAATGGTGAGTTCTAGCCTGCACCGGCCAAGAAGAGGTTAAGCATTAACCTTGTACTTTCTTACAGGTTTATGCCTTGGTGGCAGGTTTTTTTTGTCAATTAGGCTGTGATCCTATAAACTCTTATATTTTACATACGGTTGCCCAAAATGTATGATATTTTCGTTTTCATCCTTTCTTAGGCTTGACATGGGCCTCATGGGCAGTCCAAGAAGTCTTTTAGAGAATGGGCTTGTTCTAGACCAAAAGGTGTATATTATTTCACAAATACATATAATATAACACAAAAAGAATAATGAAGTATATATTTATTATATAACTTAATTTATTTATTTAAAATAAATATTAAAAAATATAA